>JBBPOH010000009.1:0-40409 GCA_038091335.1 Phylloporus arenicola | reverse complement strand
ATTCGGGATGATGAAGATGAGGCAGGACCTTCCACTGCCCCCCTCGTGGACCGTAAGCATACTGACTGTCTCTGCGTATCATCCATGCTGAATTTGGGGTAGTCGACTCCGACGAGCTCAACTTCCAGAACCCAACTTCTTTGACTGGGCCATTAACTATCAAGCAGCCGCAGATGCTGATGGCTCAATTGAAAGAATATCAACTCAAGGGTCTCAATTGGCTTGCGACATTGTATGAGCAAGGTATCAATGGCATCCTTGCAGATGAAATGGGTCTAGGCAAGGTAGCGTCCCATCTTATCATGGTGCGAACACTCAGGGACCACATGTCATGCAGACGATACAATCAATCTCCCTGCTCGCGTACCTTGCCGAGGTACATGACATATGGGGACCATTCCTTGTCGTTGCGCCAGCGTCTACCTTGCACAATTGGCAACAGGAACTCACTCGGTTCGTTCCAAGTCTCAAAGCGTTACCCTACTGGGGAAATGTCAAGGATCGTGCAACTCTGCGAAAGTTTTGGAGCAAAAAGGAAATCAGCTACAACAAGGATGCCCCGTTCCATGTCCTTATTACAAGCTATCAGCTGGTCAGTCGATGCGAACTTCTCGATTGTAACACTTTGTTCATGCGTTCTAGGTCACCCAAGATCAACAATACTTCCAAAGAGTCAAATGGCAATACATGATTCTTGACGAGGCTCAAAACATCAAGAACGCTTCGAGTGTTCGTTGGAAGACGCTTTTAGGTTTTCAGTGCAGAAACCGATTGCTGCTCACCGGCACACCCATCCAAAACTCTATGCAAGGTCGGTCTTGAGCAATACATGTGCTCTTCGCTAAACACAATAATAGAACTCTGGGCCCTCCTGCACTTTATCATGCCGAGTCTTTTCGATTCTCACGATGAATTCAACGAATGGTTCTCAAAAGACATTGAAAATGCTGCCGAGAACAAGGGAAGCAAGTTGAACGAATATCAACTGCGGCGGCTACATATGATTCTGAAACCATTCATGCTTCGTCGTGTAAAACGACATGTCCAGAATGAACTCAGCGAAAAGGCATGTCTGCTAGATCGCACTGAATTCGTGTCACTAACATGTCCATTGAAAAGATTGAGATAGATATCTATGTAGATCTTAGCTCGCGACAACGGGCATTGTACCGCGGGCTTCTTGCCAATGTCTCTGTTGCCGACCTTCTTGAGAAAGCAGCGAACATTGGTGACGCCGATTCAGCTCGCTCATTGATGAACTTGGTCATGCAGTTCCGCAAGGCAAGCCATCTCGGTTCTTCGCAAACGAACGTGGTCTTACACAATAACAGGTTTGCAACCACCCGGAGCTATTCGAACGCGCTGATGTTCTGGCGCCATTCTCCTTCGCACACTTTGGGCGGTCAGGACCGCTTGGCCGTGAAGGCGACCTGATTTCTGCTCCCTATTCGACGCGGAACCCAATCGAGTATCATATCCCCGAACTTTTTTATTTGGATGGCGGATTTGTTGATATTCCGACGATAAAACCCGGCCTTCGTTCGCGCAGGCTTTGTGCACGCGACCTTTTTAACATATGGTCTACAGACAGGATATATCGATCAATGTACGATGAAATAGAAGGTACCACACATACCACGCTCGCCGATATGGTTGGGCTGACCATTACCTCCAGGTTCCCCTGCTTTTACATTTTTGCGTCTCTTGAACAGAGGTCCAGCGGAGCCTCACGGCCTTCAGTTATCGCCCTTTATGCGCAATCGATTGATGGAATTGCAGCAAGAAAACAAGATCGTTGAACAATCCACCATTCTGAGGTCAGTGTATTGCTTAGAGAGGAAGGCAGGCTGACCCTTTCCACAGGGAGACTAGTTACAATGAATCCGACCTCAAATTCCCGCATCTTCCCTTGTTGTCACATCAACTTTATAACTCCGGGGTCAAAGAGATATCCTCGTCTGCTTGGCAAAAATCATGTCTATCCCGACCTGGTCTGAGATGGTTTGTTCCAGCTGCAGTCGCACCGCCGATATCCATGATATGCACAAATCGCTCTTTCGTTGAATATCAGAATCGTGTCTTAGAAGCACCCGTGGAGTCAATGGCCATGTATGGTCTCTCGCGCGAACTCCAAGAATCTCCTACCGCATGCAGTCTTTATAACAACCTCATTCCAATGATTCCAGCCGCAGGACTTATTCGCAGTGCGCCTTCCGACCAATTGCCACAGTCCAGCATGCAAATTCCGGAGGCGAAACGGCTGATTTACGATTCTGCCAAACTCGCACGGTTGGATACGCTGTTGCAGGAACTCAAGGCCGGTGATCATCGGGTCCTGATCTACTTCCAGATGACTCGGATGATGGATTTGATGGAAGAGTATTTGATATATCGGCAATACAAGTATCTGCGTCTGGATGGATCCTCGAAACTCGAGGACCGAAGGGATATGGTGATGGATTGGCAAACGAGGTCCGTCAAGTGGGCTCTTTTGATTCGCTGGCTGAAACTCGTTGCTCTCCCAGACCAGACATATTCGTCTTCTTGCTCAGTACTCGCGCTGGTGGTCTCGGCATTAACCTTACTGCTGCGGACACGGTGGTATTCTATGACCATGACTGGAACCCATCCAATGATGCCCAGGCCATGGACCGTGCGCATCGCTTGGGACAGACTCGCCAAGTGACCGTCTACCGTCTCATCACCAAGGGTACGATTGATGAACGCATAATTCAACTTTCACGTGTCAAGAAAGATGTGAGTAGATTGATAACATGATTTAAAGGGATCTCTGATTTGTTGTCAGGTTCAAGATATCGTCGTCGGGAATAAAAACTTTACGGACGTGGCGAAGCCAAGCGAGATAGTCCAACTGTTGTTGAACGACGAACAGTTGGCCAACATTGACAACACGAATGAATCTTCCAGAAAACCTGGCAAGCGGTCCGGTGCTGGGTCTGCAAGTACAGGCAACGATGCCGTTCAGGACTTGTGGAACGACGAGGGTGATGATTTCTTCGGGCACTCTACTGCCGCCCAAGGAAGTGCAATCGCGGATAAGGGGGAAGAAGATGGTCCTGCGACGGCAAGAAGCCGAGGAAAGAAGCGCAAGGGTGCAAGCTCCTCCGGGGTTTCACGACCCCGCAAAACGGGCGGGAAAGCCAACGGTAAGAAGAAGGCAGAGATCAACGACGCTGGGTCTGGGATGGACGTTTAGGTCGATTCAACTCTTGTAATTCATGCATTTTGTACGGGCTTGTATTGTACATGTCTTTAATATCCCATCTTAATCTACTCTAGCGCTGGTCTCATTCAAAACACATTCTCGTTTGATAGATTACTAACTCATCCTTCAACACTTCTTCGATGATGGCGGCCAAAAAGAAAAAGACCCAGTTGAAGTCTCAGGTCGCCCGTGGCTTCGCAACCACATCCATCCCCAAAAAAACCCCTCAAACAGAGGAGACTGCACCACCAACTAGTGATGCAGTTCCCTCCGTGACTGAAGCTACTAAACCACCGGTAGACAGCCCACGAGGCGTTCCAGTCGCCGAACAAGATGGACAGCGATTTTTCCAGATCATGGTCGATAAACACCAAGAGAAGACTGAGAAAGAGATATCGAGGGCCATCAAGGCGTGTTTCCAATTTCTGTCATTGCCATCCACTCTAACCAACCCACACACCAGGCGATCGAGGTGGAGAAGCGTGTTTCCAAAGACTTTAACGCTTTAGAAGTCGATCCCGTGCTGGTGGAGGAAATCTTGCATCTCTACCTTGAGGAAGACACGTCCAGAGGTCCGAATCGTTCGATTCTCTTTTGCATCTAGTCGCTTCGGCTCATGATTGGCAGTGCGGCAATACATTGATCAACCCAAGGAAAAGGCTGCATTTCGTCTGGCTGTGACATATGGTATTCTGCGAAGGCTCCATTTCTCCGAATACTGGGCGGAACGTTGTCTGCGCGCTATATCTGGGACTGAACTCGACGAGGCTTTAGACTGGGTCAGTTCGAACACTACGGAGATATGGTATCCTCTGCTCACGTTCCACAGCTTGTTGCTCATTGTCCTGAAGGTGGCGTCGAACAAGGTGCGTATCTGGGTTTAATAAGTCACAGAGGCTTAATCTCATCCAGATACAGTGGATGACCTGCCCGAGTCTATCAACACCACATGCCTCGGTGCGCCGGGAAAGTTGCCTGAATCAAAGGTTCCAAATTCCATAAAGTTAGAGAAGGTTACATCACCCCTTCCCTCATCACACAGTTCTTATGTCAGGAATCAAACGTTGCCGCCGGAATACGCGTCGCCTATCGTCAAGCAGAGGGACCCTCTATCTCAGCATATCTCTCCAGAGCTCGACGATCCCAACTTGGAATACGCTCGAATCAAACTGCAGCTTTTAAACATAAAGAAAAGCAAAGCATCCCAGGCACAAAAATCGGACGTTGCAAGTATTCTAGAGGATAGATTGCGGACTATCAAGTCGCACTATTTCTTCGATGAAAGGGACGCTGAGCAACTTTATCGCTCTGAACTCGACAAGGCCAATGTTCAACGTCTTCAGGCAACGCTTCGCGGAACTGTGGAAACTGCACGGCCGGACAGCCCTTTGAACGGCGTCAGCACTTCGACGACCGTAGCTACACCCCAGGACCCAGAACCGCAGCCTGACCTGTTTGATCAAGAGGGTAGCGATTCCTCTGCGGGGCTGCTTGAAATTCTAGAAGCTCCATCCGAGATCAAGGGCCCTCGTGGAACCACGATTCCGGTCAGAGACATGTCATTCCAAAAACAGAGTGGAGGGCGGTTACCCCAGGCCGTGCTCTCAGAACACGTGTCCAAACTTGAGCGATATGCTGCAATTACGTTCAGCAATCTATCTGGTCAGAGCCACGCCAAACGCGTTGGAGTCCGGGTGTCGTGGGGTGGGCATAGGGTGGATGAGTGGAAGATGGAAGACATTGCCTGCCGAGAGGAGCCACAGGCGGAGCAATACATTGCTACCGTCGCACTCCACACGCTTTCCTTCCCTCCTACGGAAGGCTTTTCTGCTGGTTTGATGAGCAGCCCTATTGGTACCACGTTCTTCAGACTGTTTCCTCCCGTTTTCAGAGACTTGTGGGACGAGCTAGAAGCGGATAGGAAGCTCCGGCATGAACGTATAAATCGAGCGATTTGGGCCAAGCTGTGGGACATCGTTGACCTGAAAATCGATAGTAGTCGAGACGTGAGTGATATCCTTTTAGTTCGAGCATTGTGACTTGACTCGGTTTAGACGCGCGAGGTAGCATCCGGATCGGTTTCTGAGACCAGAGTCGCTTCCCAGCCGCTCACTCATTCTCGGAATACTGGGGTGAATCATGAACACCTTACCTCAGAGCTCAGATCGCGCCAATCGAGGGCAGCATATCAAGAAATGCTGGTGAGTTCCGTTTACCTTCGTTCGTAAAGGAGGAACCATATGTCACCCAGAACCACCGAAACACCCTGCCCATAGCAGGTTATCGCAAAGACGTCATCTCAACGTTGGAAAATGCCCAAGTTCTAGTACTTTGTGGAGAGACGGGATGGTGAGCATGATGCATGCAGCGAAATCGTCACTAATGTTCACCCCAGCGGAAAGTCCACTCAGGTGCCCGCCTTCATCCTCGAAGACCAGCTCTCGCGGGGACGGCCTTGCAAAATATATTGCACAGAACCCCGTCGTATTTCTGCGGTTTCGTTGGCACAGCGGGTTTCACGTGAACTGGGAGATCCTCCAGGAGTAGTCGGCACTCTGGGTTCTCTCGTTGGATACGCCATCCGTTTGGAGAGTAATACCACGAAAAATACACGCCTAACCTACCTCACCACTGGTATTGCTTTGAGGATGCTGGAATACGGCTCCGGACGTGGCGGTCAGGGTACAGCGTTTGACGAGATAACGGCAAGTGTTGTCTAATCCTCCGTATCATCCCACATGACCGATTTGTATACAGCATATAATCATCGACGAAGTCCATGAACGCACTATCGAGTCAGATTTTCTCCTCGTTGTACTCAAGTCTCTGCTTCCGCAGCGTCCCGACCTAAGGTACCAAAGTTGTGATTACCATATCTGCTGTTCTTGATGGTCTCAATAGGGTCATCCTCATGTCTGCAACAGTGGATTCGGAAAAAATGTCAAGTTTCTTCGGAGGTTGCCCAGTAATCCACGTGCCTGGACGGACTTTCCCTGTGGATGTCCTATATCTTGAGGACGCCATTGAACACACTGGGTGGTCAATATCCGAAGACTCGCACTATGCTAAACGACGCAAGTTTCATGCGAGTACTAGCATCATGGTTGAATCTTACTTGTGAATTTCTAGGGCGTGACAAATTCTACGAACGCAAGAACCGTACGGATTGGGACGAGTCTGCAGTTATCGAGGAAGACGACGATGCGACATTAGTTGAAGGCGAATCCAATGCGAAGATACCGATTGCAGCGGAAAAACGCTATTCTCCCTTGACTGAACGAACCATCGATCTCCTTGATGAACGCCTTATCCCTTACGATCTGATCATTCGGCTACTCGAACAGCTATGCTTCAATGACCGCTCACTCCTCTCGTTCTCCTCCGCCGTGTTAATCTTTATGCCTGGCCTTGCCGAAATTCGTCGAATGAACGACCTGCTTTCTGATCACCCTTCTTTCGGACAGGATTCACTGTTTCGTGTCTATCCGTTACATTCTACTCTTTCAAGCGAGAATCAGAATGCTGTCTTTGACGTGCCTCCAACTGGGATAAGGAAAATAGTAATCGGTATACATGTGTCCCATCATTTGACGACATAAGTTGACCTCTCCTCTCAGCGACAAACATTGCAGAGACAGGCATCACAATTCCTGATATTACATGTGTCATTGACACCGGAAAGCACAGAGAGATTAGGTATCTGCGTCCCATGCTTGGCTGACACCGCACTGACAACCAATAGATTCGACGAAAAGCGACAATTGAGTCGCTTAGTGGAAACATTCGTTACCAAGAGTAATGCGGCGCAACGAAGAGGGCGAGCGGGCCGAGTGCAGAATGGGATGTGTTTCCATTTGTTCACCAAGCTGCGCCACGATACCCTGGCGAGTGTCTCGACACGATGGGAGATATAGCCTAACACGTAGGTGCAGCTTGCGGAACACCCTCTTCCAGAAATGATGCGACTGAGTCTATCGGATCTCGGCTTGCGCATCAAGACTATGAAAATAAAGATCGGAACATCAATTGAAGATTTCTTTTGTCATGCGATGGACCCTCCTTCTCCAATCAATGTTCAGAGGGCTGTCGCTGCTCTGGTTGAGGTATGAAAAACTTGGCAAACTCACGCAGAAAGCTGAAATTGCCTAGGTGCGAGCCCTGACACCCGCAGAGGACATTACCGCTATGGGTCGATTGCTTAGCAAACTACCCACCGACGTTCACCTTGGAAAACTCCTTCTGATAGCTGTGGTATTTCGTTGTCTTGACCCCGCGTTGACTATCGCAGCGGCACTAAGTTCTAAATCACCATTTGTGACGCCTCTCGGCATGGAGGAAGAGGCTGATCAAGCAAAGAGTTCATTCCGCACCAGTGGGTTGCGCGTTTGCCAACCCTCCACCGCAGGCTCACCGTAAGGATACAGGCAATTCAGACTTCTTGACAATCCATACGGCGTTTGTAGCTTGGCGGAGGTCTGCTAATCAGGAGTCCGCCCACAAGTTCTGTCGAAAGAATTTCCTCAGTCACGAAAACCTCCTGCAAATAGAAGAACTACGGCAGCAATTCCTTGGGTTGGCAATCTGCGTCTTACGGTTTTCGTGTCTCTTATGCCTCTTCCAGTTATTTGGTAGATTCTTCCTTTATCCGTGTCGATACAGAGTTTGTGAAGGAGCTAAGTCGGTAAGTCGCGATGCTCGTATTGCGTCAAGTGGCTCATCTCGGTGGACAGTGCTCGGTTTGGACGCAATAGGTATCGGTTTGTCTTGGTCCCTCCTGAATTGGACAGCAACAGCAACAATCTGTCTATCGTCAACGCTGCTCTGCTCTCCGGGCTATACCCCAAGCTTCTTTGCATTGAAGCGAAAGATGGGCTCCAGATGACCACGTTTTCGACCAACCAGACAGTTTTCTTCCATCCCTCATCAGTCAATTTCCGGATGAAACCCAAAAATATTGCCGCAAACTATCTGGTTTTCTTCACTCTCATGTACGTTGTGGCATGACGTTATATGGGTAGGCATACTCACTTGAGTCAAGGCGGTCGAAGAAGCTTTACGCTTGGGAGACTGCACCGATTGACGACCTAGCCATGCTCTTATTGTGTGGTGAATGTGACTTCAAGGTCTGTCTTTCATTGTGGGATCGTACAGTTTAATGAATGAAGAATCAATCTGTAGTTAATGTCAGATACGACCATCCTAGACCGAAAGGCCAAGTATTGCATTCCACCTAGAGCCAACGTAGCCCTGAAGATTCTGCGGGTGCAACTGAGCAACATTTTGGCGCAGCAGTTCCGAGGCAAGGGCTTGACGGAGTCACAGGTGCAGTGGCATAAGCTTGCAATGACTGCCTTGGGCCGGACGAAGCTGGAAACTGAGATGAAGCAGGTTGCAAGCGGAACAACAATAGTAATTACATGACTAACTAATAACTCATTGAAGTGGTTGCCACGATCCATGTTGCTGGTCTCGCAAATGATTCTTAGTCGTCTGATGTCAATTATTTTACAAGCAGTCCGTTGAGATCTCATAAGTAGGATATTTCTCAATGCGCAATAAGATACATGGGCGGACTGTGAGATCACTCTTCGTCTTCGTCTTCCCCATCACGACTGTGCGATCACGGCTAAGATCAGATGGCAGCCCAAACACAAAGAAGAGGATGCATACGCAATGTTGTAAAATCGGAGCTGATAAACATCTTTTGAGGATGCGACAACTCGAATCCAATCACGCAACGTGTTTTTCTTGAGGAATTTCTTCGTCAAGTACTTGAGATACCGTTTTGAGAATGCAACATTGGATGTGACGGTGATTTTGTTGCTTGCTAAGGAGAGGGTCAGGCGAGTAGTCATGGTGTGTTACGAGACACTCTACCATCGCGTATTATCTTGATGTTGTCGCCAAGTTGGCCAGTTTTACCGTCGAGCTTGATGCGATCATGCAGAAACTTTTCAAAGTCGCCACCGTCAAAGACACCGTCAGAGGCAGGACGGGAATAGTCGATGATGAATTTGTGTTTCGTGGAGGAGGTCTTTGGGGCTGCGGGCTAAAGGATCAAGGCGTGAGCCTACTGAGAAGGCAACTCAGCAAAGCATTGCCTAGACTGACCATCTTGACGAGGACTTGTGGGTTGGGGGGTGATGATGATGATGATGATATTAAAACTGTACAGTTGTGTTCCCACGATAAAAAGGATGATGTAATCGCCTAAAAAGGAGAAATAATCTCACATGGTAATCTATGGTCTTCCCCCAGAAAACGAGATAGTGCTTTGGCTCGCATGGCCGCATCACTAACGCGCGAAGAGGTCGCCTCCGTGCAGAGGGAAGGCGACTACACCATAAAGTCTGAGTCCTCGAAGCCAAAACTTGACACTTCCCAATGGCCGTTGTTACTGAAAAATTATGACAAGCTACTCGTTCGTTCAAGCCATTTCACCCCCATTCCATCCGGTAACAGTCCTCTCAAACGCGACATCTCCAGTTACATCAAGTATGTGGTCGACGCTTGTCAATTTCTGATTTTTACATCCTTCACAGGTCCGGTGTTATCAATCTTGACAAACCATCTAACCCGTCCTCCCATGAAGTCGTCGCTTGGCTCCGGCGTATATTGCGAGTAGAAAAAACCGGTCACAGTGGAACTCTCGATCCCAAGGTGACAGGTTGTTTGATTGTCTGTATCGATCGCGCAACGCGTCTGGTTAAATCCCAACAAGGCGCAGGTCCGCACATATATCCCCATCGAATGTTGACAACACGACTGACTGATGTTCAGGAAAGGAGTACGTCTGTGTCTTGCGATTACACTCAAGCCTCCCGAATCCCACTGCCCTTCCACGCGCTCTTCAGACCCTCAGTGGTGCGCTTTTCCAGAGGCCCCCTCTCATTTCCGCCGTCAAGCGTCAGCTACGCATACGTACTATCTACGAATCCAAGCTCTTGGAATTCGAAGAGAAGCGTAACCTTGCCGTATTTTGGGTATCATGCGAGGCCGGCACCTACATTCGAACATTATGCGTCCACCTTGGTCTTTTACTTGGTGTTGGCGGTCACATGCAGGAACTAAGGCGAGTGCGAAGCGGTGCCATGTCTGAAAACGATGATATCGTGACTATGCACGACGTGTTGGATGCACAGTGGACGTACGATAACACGCGCGATGGTATGCACCATTCATTTCCCTTGTCTTGCACTGACATTTCACAGAGTCGTACCTTCGGCGCGTCATCCGACCTCTCGAGAGCTTATTGGTTGGTTACAAGCGTATTGTTGTGAAAGACAGCGCAGTCAATGCGGTGTGTTACGGAGCGAAACTAATGATTCCTGGTCTCCTTCGTTATGAGGCTGATATTTCTGTCAACGAGGAGGTGGTCCTCATGACGACGAAAGGTAGGATTCAAACCTTGATGGACACTCGTATATTGATGGTCGAGCAGGAGAAGCGATTGCTCTTGCAATTGCTCAGATGTCCACGGTTGAACTCGCAACATGTGATCATGGTGTCGTCGCAAAAGTGAAGCGATGCATCATGGAGCGAGATACCTACCCACGAAGGTGGGGTCTTGGTCCGATGGCATTGCAAAAGAAAAAGATGGTACAGGAAGGGAAACTCGGGAGACACGGAGAAAAGATTGGTGGTGTTACCCCCGCTGAATGGTGCCGTGATTACGTCGATTACAACCGGGAAGTAAGTTCACTACTATCGCCCCAGTGCGCCGCAAGCGCCAGTCATTCAACAATTTTGTTTAGCAGCCTCCTGCTCCCGTTGCCCCACCTGCAGTGGTTGCAGTTCCCGAGCCACCAGTACAGGCAACAGTTGGCGAACCGTCGGGTTCTCCCAAAAAGGATAAAGAAAAGAAGCGCAAACGCAAATCAGAAGCTGCTGAGGGGAGCAACAATGTTGCTGCTCCCGCGGAGGGTGATGATGTTGATCGTGGCGAAAAGAAACAGAAGAAGGAAAAGAAGGAAGGGGAGGACGATGAGGCACGGAGAGAGAGGAAACGATTGAAGAAGGAGAAGAAGGCGAGGGAGGCGGCAGCCAACGCGTAAGCGTAGCAGCGTCTGGCGAGATTTTACTTACAGGTCGAATCAATCTGATCTTGATAGCAGTGCACTACTACACCTTGTAACATCTGATTGACCAGCGTCCATCGCTACCGTCTCCAACTACTAAAACTGCATCAATCAATCCATTGAATTTGTAGATCCTCACGTGGTTAATAAGATCGCAAGCAACGCTGGTTGTTTTCACTGGCACGTCCCTTTGACCTCTCATCCTTATCATTCGTCTCAGTATGACCGTCACACCAGTCGAAAAGTCGAAGAACCAGAAGTCGATACCCAAGTTTGAAACTAGTGAGCACTGCTGATTGAGGAAGGACATTTTGAGATCTGGTCATTCAATACAGGCCCTGATTATGAGATCCTATATACCCTCGGGGAGGGTGCTTATGGCATCGTAGCAGCAGCTCTCCACAAACCCTCTGGAAAATACGTCGCGATCAAGAAAATCCTTCCTTTCGACCATACCCTGTTCTGCTTGCGGACATTACGGGAACTAAAGTTGCTCAAGTTCTTCTCAGAAGTATGCGTGAATGAAAATGCATGTACACTTCCTCGTATACGTTCATGACCATATCTGATCAATTTAGATCATCTCGATATTGGACATCGTCAAGCCTCCTTCCCTACGTGACTTCAAGGAGGTCTATTGTAAGACTACGTCCCTCTGATCTTGGGTGTTTGACCAACTTTAGCTAGTTATTCAAGAACTAATGCAAACTGATATGCATCGCGTCATACGCACTCAATCGCTGTCTGACGATCACTGCCAAGTGATTAATCTCTTCTTTCAATCAAAACCTTCACCAACCACCTGCTCCCTAGTACTTCATCTATCAACTCCTCCGAGCCCTCAAGTCCATCCACAGTGCACACATCGTTCATCGAGACCTTAAACCTGCGAACCTGTTGTTAAATTCCAACTGTGATTTAAAGGTCTGCGACTTTGGCCTAGCTCGAAGCGTCCACTCCACTGCCCCCGGATCCAAAGAGGCCGGACTGATGACCGAGTATGTCGCGACACGCTGGTATCGGGCACCAGAAATTATGCTTTCGTTCAAGATGTACACCAAGGTACGGCCGATTCCGCTGTCAGACAAGCTCTCCTCAATATCTTAGGCCATTGATCTATGGGGTGTCGGCTGTATCTTGGCAGAGTTGCTTACTCGGAAACCTCTCTTTCCGGGTCGCGATTACGGACATCAGCTTGACCTTATACTGGATGTAATAGGTCCGCCACCATCACAGTTAACGTTGTGTTGCGCAACTCAAATTACATTCCCCCAGGCACACCGACACTGGACGAGTTTTATGCCATCACCTCAAGGCGATCAAGAGACTACCTCCGAGCGCTTCCTATTCGCAAGCGAAAGCCCTTCACGCAGCTATTCCCGAAGGCGTCTGCGGACGCTATCGATTTCTTGCAGAAGACACTAGTTAGAACACCATGTTTCTGGCAGGAGTTATTGACACCAACCATTTATGACAGACTTTCGATCCGAAAAAGCGCTTGACCGTCGAGGAAGCCCTGGAACATCCGTACATCAGAGCATATGTGAGCTTATTTGGACTTTGTTGATCAGATCGCAGGTGACGGATCTTCCTCATCAGCACGATCCTGAGGACGAACCAAGTCTGGTATCGTTGGATCCGGACTATTTTGAATTTGATCGTGAGGAAGAAATTAATAGCTGTGCCGAACTTCCAGGTCTATGCTCACATCTTTTGCAGAGTACAAGGACGATCTTACTCAAGAGGAGTTGAAAGGTGCCTAATGCGTACTGGTCGCTTATCGTTATCTCTAATGGATGCCTTACAGAACTTTTATTCGAGGAAATCCAATCATTCATTCCGTCCATTTAATTGACAACGGTGTATCAGTATAATTACACAAGTATATATCGATTTCTCCAAGTTATTGTAAAGGACTCGTAGATTTTGACGGTTAATATCTTACACGATGAAATCGTACAATCTGAGATCTGTCCAAAGAAAAAGGGCAGTATGTGAAAACGTGCCAGACAGCGTCAAGGAAACGAATAACCTTTTGTCATCTCACAAACTCAAAATCTACCCCCCGCCCAGAATCCCGATGCAACCCCTTCAACGCCGAAATCCCCAAATCTCGTGTCACTGTCTAACTCCGTCCCATACATCGTACGCTTCGCTGGAGGTGCAGGGGTACCTTGTTCAGTGGCCGACGTTTTGATGATTGTCAAACCGAGACCCGATGCGACTTCATTACTCGAAGGAGCTCTCTGGAGTCCACTTGACCCGCTAGGTTCCCCACGCGCAAGAGACCCTCCAGAGGGAGCGCGCCCGCTCGCCCTTGAACTCGATCGTGCGACGCCGAACGCCCCCAGCCGGTCGGAGTGGCGACTGCCTGGGCGGTCGGGATTTGCTGCTGGCGAAGGTGAGATAGGGGGCTCTGGGTGAGGAAAGGTTCCCATCGCGTGAGGGTACACAGCCTGAGCAGGCGTCGAGGCAATCGGTACGAAGGCAAAGCTGAAGGGATTTTGATTCTCGACGTTATTTGCGGAACTTCTTGCTGGAGCACTGATGAGGGGAGGAGAAGTGGGGCCATAAAAGCTTGGAAGGCGTTGGATTGGAGACGGCGGGTCTTCTTCTCTCCCAGAGAAGACGGGAAAACTAGGGCCACCGCGCCGTCTAGGGGATCCCGCGGGGTCAGAAAGCTCAGCTTGTGGGGACATTTCTGTAATGTTTTCCTCTGGTTCATGAAGCTTTGTCCGCTTCTGAGCTGTTCGATCGAAATCACCATCCAGCTCCGTCTCCGCACCATCTTGTACCAGTTCGAAGACTCCGGAAGTGTCACTGGAATCTCGCGGACGCTTCCCCAAAACTGAGTGCGGAAACCCAGGTAATAGAGAACCAGTTTGTATTGGTTGCGCCACATCATCAACGGATCCCAAGTCAGGTGGCGCTAGATTATCAAAGTTGGAGGGATCACTCGAAAGATCTGAGACTTCTGCATTCTCTATGGCTGGAAGACTGTATTCTGCTCAGAGAGGGAAAAGAAAGTGTGGCAAACTAACATACGCAATAGATGGATGGTAAGGGGTTCTAACACGCTTGGGCGTCGAAGGTGGCTCTGGTAATCGAACTGAATGTTCCCGACGCATCGTCATTGAGGTATCACCAAGCGAGCTCTTTGCTCGAGCTCGGAGATCTTGGATCTCAAAAGTGAGGTTTCTGATCTTTGTTTCAAACGTTTCAATCAGTGAAGAGACCTTGTCTCTTAAATCGGCGAGTTGTGCTTTGTGAGCGTCTAGCTCCTGTTGTACAGGGGCAAGCTGCTCGTGGAGTGAGTATGGATATGGTTCATCCGCGTAGTTACTCACTGCCTCTGCAATCGCAGTTTCCAAAGGCTTGCTTGAAGGTCCGGGAGTGGCATGTGAGATTAAGCGTGATTGAATACTTGCTCGCCCCGGGCTCCTTTTTGAATCTATCGCACGAGGGGTTAGATGTGAGTGTAGAAAGGGCACGGGATGGCTTACGCAGGGGAGCTTCTACAGAACCGTCCAGTTCTGGATCTGGAAAATTCTCAGCATTGGGAATGCCACAAAAAGTTATGCTTCTGACCCTCTGTGATTGTCGCTTCGGATGGCTTTACCGACCTGCTGCTCCTTGCTCTTTTTGGTGTCCTGTTGATACTAACAGATTTCGTGACAGCACGAGCACCAGATCCACCTGCTAATACTGGACGTCCCACACCAAGCCGATATTGGGTTTCTTTTGCTTTCCTCGTGCGTTGAGGGGCTAGTTGCTCGTGGTGTTTGATTTGGTGACGTTGAGGATCTGCCTCGTCCTCAGAGCCATGAACAATGACAGAGCCGGTGGATTGTCCCCTAAGATTGGCTCCGGCGAGGCTCGGTATTCTGGTTGAGGGTGGTCGCTGGGGAACTTGTGGAGGGTTATGCCGAGGTGCTTGTGGCCTTTGAAGCAGTGAGAAGAGAGTGCAGAACGAACTAGTTGAGGCTTACTGCGAGGCATCGAGTAGGAGATCGATTAATGCCTCAGTCTTGAGATTTGCCTTTACACCATAGTCCTGCGTGATAAATTGAATGAGATCCGGGGTGGATTGAGTGGGAAAGAAGAGAATACTTTGCATAGTTTTTGGAGATCTATCCGTTTCATCGCCTTGAGGGCTTCTCTTCCTGGTACTCTGCTCATCGGGGATGCGCACGTCGTGGTTTGAGTGCAAGACGCAGACAATAAAGCGACCCAAACAACGCGACGTCACGTGATCGGCGTGCCAATACAGCGCCGCTTGTCTCCTTGCCATGCTCACCCTCTCCCAGGTTGCCCAACACAACACGACGACGTGCGTATACTCGTTCTTGCCAACACTTCTCACTCATCTTCATTACAGCTCTTGCTGGGTCATCATACAAAACAAGGTCTACGATGTCACAGACTTTCTATTCGTGAGCACTTTATTGTTATCTGCCCCTCTTCTCACTCTCTTTAGGATCATCCCGGAGGTCCTCAGGTGATTCTAGACTTCGCCGGGCGCGATGCTACCTCAGCCTATATGCCGATCCATCCCGCCGATGCACTCGACAGAAACATTGCTCCCGAGAAGCATCTCGGTGATCTTGATCATGCCTCTGTCCTCGAGTTGCGAGCGGTCATCAAAGACCGTCCAAAGACAAGGGACGAACTACGGGTCGAGCAGGCTCTCAGCAGCAAACCTCCCCTTAGCCGAATAATCAATGTCCAAGACATGGAGGTATAGCCTACACTCTTTTCAAATCTGAGCCCTTCTCAATCCCGGTATCCCTCCAGGAAATAGCCAAGAAGATTCTTCCTTACAAAGCTCTGGCCTATTATTCGTCTGCCGCCGATGACAGCATATGTACGTCCCTTTGCTGCGTTGGTCATTAGTGTCACTGCAATGGTACGAAAGCGCACATAGAAAACGCTCGTGCATTTAGTCGCTTTTTCTTCCACCCCAGGATCATGAGGGCTGTCTCTGGCTGCGATACCTCGTCGACCATTCTTGGTTACAAGACATCCATCCCCGTCTACATCAGTGGCTCTGCGCTAGCTCGACTCGGCCATCCTCTCGGGGAAATTAATCTTACCCGCGGTGCCTACAGGACTGGTATCATACAGATGGTTTCCGTCAACGCCTCGCTGTCGTATGGCCAGATCGCCGCCGCTCGAGGCTCACCCGACCAGCCCATCTTCTTCCAGTTGTACAAACACAGGAATGATACCTCGGCTGCAAAACGTATCCGCGAAGTCGAGGCGCTGGGATACAAGGCAATCTTTCTTACCGTCGATGCACTTGTACCATCAAATAGAGAGTTAGATACCCGTGCCCCTCATTACTTACAGGATTTTGAGAATCAAGGAGCCAAATGTCAACCGGATTCCAAGGATGATGAACAGGGATCAAGTATATTGGGTACCGCCGGCAGCCTCATCATCAATAACGATCTTGACATGACTTGGGAACGGGTGCG
Organism: Phylloporus arenicola; assembly: GCA_038091335.1. Classification (NCBI taxonomy): domain Eukaryota; kingdom Fungi; phylum Basidiomycota; class Agaricomycetes; order Boletales; family Boletaceae; genus Phylloporus; species Phylloporus arenicola. Next base: position 23,628 of record JBBPOH010000009.1, on the reverse strand, counting down.
TCCTCCTACAATGCGATCGCGTTTGTTTCACATTATATCCTATCTACAGACCATACCATGGATGCGAAGCATCACGAAACTTCCCATAGTTATCAAAGGCATGCGTTCTTCACTTCTTTTTTCGCACCCGCTGACAACAGCGTAGGGATACAATGTGTCGCAGTGAGTCAGTCTTAGTTTCACCGTTGCTAAATTCTCACCGCCGGAAGGATGCTGTTCTTGCCGCAGAGGCTGGCTGCGAAGGCATCGTATTGTCCAACCACGGCGGTGAGTTCGACACTTGTAAACTAGGACGTATTTCATTTTTACTGCCCAAGGTCGCCAGCTTGAATAGTGAGCGACTCGCACTGCTTTCCAGGTGTCCGGATTTCATTTAACGAAATTTAGCTCGCTTCCACCCATGGAAGTGCTTCACAAGCTCCGCAAGGAACGTCCCGAGGTATTCCAGAAGGCCGAAGGCACGTAACAGAACCCTGCTAAGTTGTGGTCTGCCTGATACAACAACCAGTCTACATTGATGGCGGTATCCGGCGAGGTACCGGTTGGTGAACATGATTGGATTAACTTACTTCAAATGTATGACACTCCTTAGACGTACTCAAAGCCCTCTGTCTCGGCGCAAAGGCTGTTGGACTTGGCCGGGCCTTTCTCTACGCGCAGAGCGTGAGTAACGACTCTTGTACTGAGTCCATTCGGCTGACAGCCTCTCAGGCTTATGGTGAAGCTGGCGTCATTCATTTAGTGCGAATCCTGCAACGCGAAATTAAATTTGGTATGGAGTCTCTCGGTGTCCGGTCAATCGACCAACTTTGCCCTGAGATGGTGAGTGCTCACAGACCAAGCAGGATTTAACATTGAGATTTGACAATTGAGGTCGAGCGCGTGGACTGGCAGCCCGTGATACCCGCCAAGTTATGAGAGAGCATTGTTAGGGTAGTTCTACCGATCTAAGTCTCACGTGATTGTTTCCATTACATAAGTAAATCAAGCTTCGTGCTCTTCAAAGTTCAACATCAACTTCCTTGGACGTTCAAACATTCACGTTTGGTTCTTGACCCTTTATAACGTTCGCAACCACCACCGTAATTGTATTGATATCTGATCACTCGCACCATTGAGAGGGAATCGCATGGGATTCTGTCGCAGATGTGGTGACATTGTCATTGGGGCGCGTTGCAAGTGTGGTGGCACAGCAGTTGGTTCGTCAGTCACAGATTGATGTTGCGATATCGTAGCTGAGATAGTCTAGCACCTGTCTTACAGTGGTCGTCTTCCAATTGTCAGGACAGGTGGTCACAGACCTACATTTCGAAAGACAACTCCCCTACGCGTACACCCATTCAGATCGATAGTACTTTCTCTCCATCCCACTCCAGTGTTGCACAGACGGGGGCTGCCATTGTACCAGATCAGAGCACTCCACACCCTCTGACCAGCCGCCGCCCCAGTTCATCTCGTCTCCCCTCCCCTTCGGTCTCCAGCCGCACCACCTCACAAATTAGCTCCGCCACTAGTCCTCCGCCTCTATCAAGGCGATCTTTATTAATTAGCGAGCGTAGTCCGCCGTCTTCACCTCCTTTGGAAGTCGAAGCTAGTATTTCGCATACTCAGAGTGCGCCAGAACTTTCCAAAGCATTTGGTTCCATCTTGCAGCCTAAGGAATCTCTTGCACCGTACGCCTGCGCAATCTGCCTGGCCGAGTTCCAACCAGACGCGACAATCTATCCCGATCCCTCTGCGCCCGAGTCATTTGATCGATTTCTGTGTCGACCATGTTTTATCATCAGTGGCGGCTCGAAAGGTGACTGTCCGGCCTGCCGTAGGCCTGTCCTCATTTTGAAGAGTGAAGGGGGTTTTGTTGAAACATCTGGTCGCGTTTGGCACAAGAAGTGCTTCAAATGTGAAGGATGCCGGAAGAACATCGGAAATACCCCTATGGTCGACATATTGGGCCAACCCTCTTGCGCTGATTGCTTTGACACTTGTCTGAAGCGAAATAGCACGCCAAGGAGGTCCCACCCGCTGCCCCAAGTGGATAATCGAACACCGGTGACGCTTCCCAAGGACCTTAGGAGCCGAGAGGGTAGTCCTGCAATCGATGAACTCGAACAGAGACTTGGGATTATGAAGAATAGGGAGGGAAGCCCTGTTCTTGAAGAGCTCACGCAGAGACTGAATGCGGTCCTTAATCGTACACCACGCGATTCCTTTCCGTCAATGCCTTCTTCATCCTCGCCATTGAACAGGGACCGGGAGAATAGCCCACTTGCGCACCGCATTTTAGAAAGGAAGAGGTCGCCGACTCTCATCACTTCGCGCGGGTCTGATCCTGATGATGTCTTGACTGGTGGAGGCATTCTCAGCCATACGAGGTCAGTTGCAGCCCCCCAGGGAATCGATACAGACAGTCCGCGTGAAGACGCTCGCCCCACGACGAGGCCACCCTTTGACGCTATAGAAGAGATGAAAAGTCGGTTCATCAATCCAGTCACCGCCTCACCTGCCGTTTCGTTCCCCGATCCAATCACTGTTTCAGTGTCGAACGCTACCATCACAAATTCACCGGTATCTACTCCGTCGCGAATACCTCGTATGTCCAGAGTTAGTTCCCCTGGACTACGACACACATTGAGCTCCTCAAGCTTGCGGTCATTACGAATGTCATGGACGCCCTCTACACCGGATCTAATCTCAGATACCTCAGATACTCTAACGCACTCTTCAGGACCTTCCTCTCCGCCGGCGTTTAGTCCTCAAGCGCGTCCACATGACGAGTTTGGCAGCAACCTGCGAGGACATACCCCTACTAAAGACGTGGGTCTTGCGAATCCTGCCTCAGGTATGGTGACACCAAAGCGCAGGGATTCTCTCAGCAAATCTTCGATACCAACCGCTGTTCTCTCCTCTGGATCTCTCTGTGCAAAGTGCGGTGGATCGTTGTTTGCTACCGGCGGAAGTGGCCGTTTTGTCACTGTTCCCGAACGCAGCGCTAGTGGACCTCCCAAAACTTATCACACAGAATGTTTCCGATGTGCTTTGTGTGATGGTCCTTTTAGAGAAACGGCCAACGGCCAGGCAGTCTTTGTACGAGGGGAAGGGGGTGCTTGCCACATAGAGGTCAGTGGAATAATATTGAACTTACGGCCCTTTTCCCTCATTTCGCTTCCCATGTCGATCAGTGTGCGCCAGCAGAGAAGACACAGACCAAATCTACGGTTGCTTCAAGCTCCGTCAAGCCTGCACTCTCGGATCCAACTCTGAGCCCACCTCTTGTGCCACTTACCAACACGATTCGAACCGTGGCGAAGCCCGCTGTAGGGAGCCATACTCAACCATCGCAAAGTCCATCCCACCACGGAAATAATCTGTATTCCTCCTCTCGCTACGAACGACCGCCTCCGTCGGCGCCGTCAGCTTCGTCATCATCCTCTCGATTCGGTAGTTCCTGTTCCTGCCCTGGATGCCAGAGGGCGGTTTCACCTATGGAGATGGGTGTTGTTCCTGGTCCTCAGGGATCAAGGTGGCATGCCACTTGTTTGGTCTGCGGGGGAAAGAGGACAGGAAAAGGTCGGCGGGATAGGTCACAGCCAGGATGTGGTAAAAGGCTGGATTCTGCTGCAAAGCGAGATACACAGGGTGGCGTATGGTGCAGAGAATGTCTTGTGAGTAAACGGTTTCATCCGTTGGTAGCGGTGACTTACGGCGATCAAGCTACTGCTTCCATCCCATATGAGAAACTCACAGGTAGAATCCTCGCCCAGTCCGCTCGTGCCGTCACATACAGGCCGCAGTGCAGGGGGCGGATCTTCTGTTGCTCCTCAGTTGACAGGTACTACTACCATCGCGCGTCAGTTCACAGGGCGCGGCGGGGGAGACTCGGATATCCTGCGGCAACTGACGGGAGGTGGGATGAGTTGTGCGAGGCAGTTGTCTGGCAGCCCGACAAAGCAACTTGGACTCGCAACACCTCGACCTCGACCGAAGAGTGTGATTGGGATGAGAAGCAGTAAATCAACTGATGAAGGGAGAGGAATGTATCTTGTGCGACAGATGACGGGAGGGGGTGGCTCATTTGGGTTATGACATGTATCCACATGATGTTTTGCAAACCAGGATCTGCATGGCAACGCAATTACGAACATGTCTTGAATCCCGATATCCCTCCTTATCCTCCCCCAGTACCGTCATTGCGTCCATATGCTCGCTCGCTGCTAGTTGTCACCACAACTCAGTCATCGAACATTGAGGCCACCATCGTTTGACAATTCCTTGAGGGAATACTTTTCACTTCGTTCTCTAATGGCAGCCAACCCTGGGGTTAGTGCATTGCTTCCCCCGTAAAACCGGGACTGACCGCAATAGGTTACCCAAGTGTTCTCAGACATTCCTTTCATATCTGTCGGTATATTGGTGTTAGGTGTATCAGTATTGTTCCTCGTGTTGAAGAGAGTCCCGCTGTCAGTGGCATGTATTCTCCTCATCTCATACTTATTCCCTCCTCTCTCCTAGGTCGGCAATTTTCCTATTTTTTTCCGCTTTGCTAGCATTTGTCGCCGCCGTCCTGGACTCGAGCCAAATTCTTGCCCAAGGAAATGCAACCTTTGTATCGCAGAGAGTTATCCAAGCCAGGGAGGTCTTACTTGCCATGTCTATTGGCTTTCGTTTTCTGTTCTATTGGTCATACGTCGCGGAGCCCTCCCGAAGAGCCCTGTCCGCAGCTACCCATGGGGTGTGGAAAATCGATTTTCCCATCTTCTTACCCACCCAAAAACCTCACTGTGGAAGTTCGGTGCGTTGGCGATTGCCTAGGCAATTGACTGCTGCTGGCTTGTTGGTCGCCATCGTAGTCATCACGGCCCTACAAATTGTTTGGCGTGTGGCCCCTCAATTCCGTCAATATAGCAATATCTATGCCACAGACGCGGCACTGGCATTGCTTGTGTCTTTCTTGATTCTACTGATGCTATTATCGAACGCAACTACTCATGGCCCGGTCGACACTATGTCGGTGCATATGTTTAGCGAGTACGTCCTTCCGATTTTTGGCCTTTTGTTTAATATGGCCATTGGTGTGGGCGATCTCCTTCGCTGTGAGTCATTGTAACCATCCTTGCTCAAGGGATCTTACGCTTTCAGCCAGTCGCTTTCACCGAAACAATGGTCGGTCGCTTACTTCAAGCCCTGGAGGTCTCCATTATCGTTATATCCGTCATGGTCACCGCATTCCTCAGGGATCGTGATATTTTCCTTTCTGCCATCTCATCACAAGACGCAAACCAAGGAGGTGTAATTTTCACACTCCCCGAACCTGTTCGCGGGTCCATATTCAGAATTACTCCACCGCTCATTAAAACGCCACGTATGTCTACGGTCCTTGGCGTAGCAACCGAAACCAGGGAATCAAGGCGGGAGTTGCTCCACCCATTAGTGCCTCGTTCGTTGAACCGTGTGTCATCGTGGTTGTCCTCCCGGATCTCAAGGCGTCATTCCCGTCACGAGGATGGCGAAGCCAAGCTCTGGCATGCCGAGAAAGTAAAAGGGGGCTCTACAAATGCCGGGGAAATAGGCGCAACACTGCGTGAGACATCAACGCAAGCATCCAAAGAATGGCCTGGGCGCGTCTATGATGCATCCTCCGATCAGATGACGACCATATCTGCTTTGCACGCCCAGGCTGCCATTGCAAAGTCCACGGAACGTTCCTCTCGTAATGGCCAAGCCCTACATGCTTCTCAACCTAACATTCCACAACGTACGATTTCACTCCATGTGCGAACCAGCCCCGCCCGATCTTCGCCTCTTTCATTACCTACACCTGGAGCGAAGCAAGCAGAAAACGTGGCAATCGCCCCGGAAGCTTCTCCTGTTTACGGCCTTAGTGGTGTTCAAACGCTCGCAAGCGATCGCGGCTCGGAAACGTCGCTAGATGATCTTTTCAGACAACAGAGCGAGCTGGACAAGAGCATAGAGGCACTCAGGTCTCTCTCTGCAGAAACATCTAATGCTATCCCGAACTATAGAAGCATTCAGTTAACTCGTTCATCTTCCACCGGTCAGAAAACTTTCTGTTCTGAAGTCTCTTTGAGCAACTTCCCCATCCCTCCTGGGCCGACAGTTCCAATTCCACCGCTCCCCGCCACCAGATCGTCACCCATCCAGCGCATTCGAGGGGATAGACGTGTTCTCCTTGCTGCTGCTCGCGGTCAAGACGCCCATGCTCTAACGCCTCCTACAACTTTAGCGCCCCTCGCCGGCATACCGAATCCCACACGCGTTAATAGTATTCCCCACACTCCCACAGGGGAAGAGAACGAATGTCTTTCTGCGGAATCCGAGAGGTCTTCCCATTCCGTTTTTCAAGGAATGCAATACAATGTAACTTCATTCATTGGCGGTAGGATATTTGTCGTTCGCAGCGATAGTGCTTTTAACGGGTTTGAAGATCTAGCGACTCCAGGCGGATCTCGTCAAAGCCAAGATAAGCCTTGCTGGCGCACGGATAATTTTGGCACCAGACCAGCCTTTCTTCCCCGACAGCCCGAGAAGTTGCCTGTTAAGCCTTCTCGTTTGTCAGGATTGTCACGAGGGAACGTTGTCGATGGGCACGCCGACGTCAGGTACCAGACGGCCTGTCCTTTGACGATTCCACGAATGTCCGTGACTACAGAGAAAGACATGTCGAAAACATTGACAATATCTCAACCCGTGCAAGATTCCGGATCAAAGGAAGGAGATGGAAAGATGTTTGTGCGGCGAAGACCTGCACGACTTGCTATACAGACATATAATCAGTGCATATTACAGGTAGAGCCTGTGCAGGTACTGGATGATAGCTAGACTTGTAATTGCTGGGCAATCACGTGCTTCCATTCCTTGTGCTGTGGGGTAGTGCCATATTGGCTGGCCTCACGCAGCATGTTGCAGCTTGCCCCCTCTCGCCTGTACCCCCACCATGTCCGCATTTCCAGACTACTATACTATCCTTGACGTGCCGAAATCAGCCTCGCCAGAGGAGATCAGGCAGGCTTACAGGAGAGAGTCATTGAGGTGATCAATGCCAGCTCCTCCACGGCGTGGTCTGCTCATCCTGCTCTCACAGAACGCATCCAGACAGGTTGACCAATGCAACTGAAGCTGAGAAGAAAGTTGCGACAGAGAAATTCCAGGCATCTCGCTTCCACAAGTGAAATTAGCGTTGGCTCACGTCCACCTCGTTTTCTTCACCATTAGGCAGTTGCGGATGCATACTATGTTCTCTCCGACCCCATCCGAAGAAAGGAATATGACGCACTTTATTCCTCAAAGGCTCAAGCGGACAGGAGTGCTGACCCAAAGGCATCATCCAACTTTTTTCATCAGTTCGCCAGTATGTTTGGTGGTACTGCTAAAAACAATGGATCCAAGAACAACGGACGCGAGCAGAGGCCCGATGCAGAGAACGTCTTCGCTGATGTGTTTGACGAGGTACGACAGTTCGGTTTAAATGATCTTCGCGAGTATCGAATGAATCTGGCCTAGCTCCTTCGCCCCGAAGTGGAACGGCACACACCGTGGTGGTCTTACCTGGGCGCTGCGTGTGGTGGAGGTGAGTAGCTCCCATATTGCATATCAATTATCCCTTCACTCGCCGCAGGTCTAGGTTTCATCATGGCCAATGTACCCGGCCTTATGATCGGTGCTTTTGCTGGGAACCGAATAGGTGCAATACGGGATGCCAAAGGCAAAAGCGTTGCTGCAGTCTTCTCGGAACTTGGTGCAACCCAGAAAGCAGAGGTGCGTGTCTATATCTATCCACTGGCTACTCGAGACTGGATGGCACATTTGTCCAGATTCTGCGCGCACTCGCCATAAAGGTGTTGGGTTCCACCCTGTAGTTCAGTATTGTAGGATGCCTGATGTACTATGTTGCTTGTACTATCGTCGTGTTTCAATTTTACGTGTCTAAAGTCAGAAACAAAGACTCGTACTTACGACTCCATGCCTCCAACGCGTACTGCTCAACGTTCAGGTTAGCCAATGGTCCTCAAGGCTAACGCATCTCAAAACGTCTCGTCTTCCCCGCAGGACGGACCAGCCGCGCTGCGAGCGCACCCGTAAGTCGACCAGAAAATCCGAAGCTAGGTAAACCTTGACGTGCCACTGCAATTTGATGCTTGTCGTGTTGACGTCCATTTCGTGGCAGAGTCTTTACGGTTGAAAAGGCAAAGTAAGCAAACTCTTCATGTGGTCTCTGCAACAGGCTCAATCATCTCCAGGGTCTCCAGTCTTGGATGACGAGGATACGCTACCATCAAGCTTGCCAAGTGTCGTGAACGGTGAGCACGGACGCTCCTAGTGTTGATCGTGCCTCCAACTCAACTCATAGCTCGCGGACGCAATCGCACCTCGTCGTTCGGTGCCGCGGGCTGCATACCTAGCACCTCGGCCGCGCTGACAGCGCCAGTCCCTGCAGCCGACGAGCAGCGTCCTCGCAAGAAGCAGAAAAGACCGTCCTCTACGCCTGCCACACCTCAGTCATCCCAAGTCTTGGTCCAGCTACACTCACGCGGACGTTCTCGTTCTCGGGCCGGTTCGCCCGCGATAGATGTGGAGTATAATCCTCCGAGACGCGCTTCTGCGCGGCTCGCGCGCAGGCTCCGCCCATTCCTGAATGGTTGCAGCTCAGATATTTATACGCATCTGGCTGATCCCGAGGGCGCGGGAGACTTGCTGAGCGAACCGCCTGCTGGTTCCGCTGCATCGTCCACTCCAAACGAGACAGCTAGTTCGCAGCCCGTTCAAAAGCGGAGAGGACGCAGAAGACGGGCCGTGGACCTCGCTGACGAGAGCACAAAGAAAGATTTGATAGAGGAATGGGCTCGGCTGCGTCAATCCCAGGGCACCCTTTCGCTTTCAAGTCTGGACGAAAGCACTCGCTTTAGCCCGATGCAGTTGCGCAGCACTCGGGAAGACGACGAGTCTCTCGAACCGATTGCCCAGGTATACTCTCCTGACGTCCATACCACGGAGACTCAAGTAATGATACTCGATGATTCCCTTGCGCCTCGAATGGATGCTGGGAATGCCTTCTCCGCGAAAAATGATGAGAACGAGATGAATCGTATAGATTCGACATTGCCTTTCGAAGACGGAACCGAACAACCAATTGCTCCCAGTGTGGACATTGAAGCTCGAGCGCCATTAATCCTCAGTCCGCGTGCGGGCAAAGGTTCGCTTAATGGCGAACAAATGCCAGAAACTACTCATAATCCTGACTTGTCACAACATCCCGGTTCACCGCAGATACAGTCCGTCCTGCGTGTACGGGAGGATTCTGCTGTGCCCACAAGTGAACAGGCTGTAAGCCTCGACGGTCCGTCAAGGGACAGTCACTCGGACGCCCTTTCCCCACCACGTTCCTTGGACAAGAGCAGCATTCGTCGCGATTCCGACCAAGAGTTTTATATGCTCGACGTTTCGGAAATCCTCACCTTTCCCTGGGAGCCAGTGGCATCCCATCTCTACGTGCCACCCGGTCTCGGGAAGCTGATTTCCGGTATGCGAGCGTTCTCAGTATCTTGTAATTGACTTGATATACATTAACAAGGGATGAGGGAACAATTGGCGATCGAGGCGCGAGCCCGCCGAAGAGCGGAAGATCTCTATCAAGCAGAGCTGAGCCGGCGCATAGCCGCCGAAAAGATGATGGAAGATTTGCGGGAAGAACTGGAGAGGAAAGACAAGCAGACTCCTACGGAAGATATAATTGGTACGCGTCAAGAAGATGGCTCCAAGTGACAAACCCTTCTCTCCGTGGCAGCACATCCAAGTGCATAGGATTCTCAACTGATCAGTCACATGCATGGACTATTTACATCAAACTATCGCCGTCTCCAAGTTGCATACAACACCCAAAGAAATTATGATACATACAGGAGGGTCTTCAGGACATATCGAGAAGAAAGAAATCAATCCATTTGTTTTGCTCTGAAACCCCATGAACGAGATTCCAGAAAGATGGACAAAAATGTTCGTGGTATAGAAAAATGGCTTTTGGCTGGGTACAAGACGATGTTTGATATTAACACAGAGCGGCAAGACATGGTTTTTTTGGGTCCATGAGAAATGCTCGAACGACGATTACGAATAAACAAGATCGCTGATGGTGAAGCTTCGTAGGTGGTTACCATACGCCAACGAAGTATACTTTGCGATGTGCGGTCGAACCGGCGGGTGAAAGAGCATTCAATGCCACAGTTCACCGGCCTGTGATTCGTCTGCCGACGAAACGTTCAATGCTCTGACAGCCTCGTAGTCTCGGAGGCTACCAGCTCCGTTCGCCATTGCCAAAGTAAGAGCTGCTATCGCTTTGTCTGCGCTAGAAGCGGAGGTCTGGATGGGACCAGCAGATAGATGACAGGGTGAGTGAGGGGGTGAGGCCATGGATGAGGATGAGGGGTAATTGGCGTCCTCTGCGTGTAAACTGGAAGGAAACACATCCGTCGATGGAGCGAGAGATTCAAAGGAAGAATGAGATGTAGTTGGTCTGAATGCATTGATACGGGGAAGAATGGTGAAGTCAAAAGACGTGGTGAATGAAGTAGACAGTTCCATTGATTGACTGGGATTGCTAGGGTGAACATGCGATGGACAAGGGAAGGGAGGGAAGATGCTAGAGATGGGAGAGAGTCGACCCGACGAGTCGGATGTGCTATGCAATTGGAAGTGACTATCGTCCATCGCTCCCAAACTGGACGAGCGCCTTTGCCTTGCGTGAAATGATTCACTGCCAAGAGCGCTGGAGAAGATCAGGACGTCGTCGTCGTCGTCTGAGACTGACATTTTCCCAGTGGGCCTGATTATGGGCACGCTGGGAGAGTGGCGCTTTCTGCGGCGCCTCTCGAGACCTCTCGGCCGAGAGTGGTGCGCAGATTTGGAGCGTGAATCTTCAAATTCGCGCATGCGTTTGACGAAGCCCTCGCCATTCTCTTCGACGCTTCGCTGAAGCTCCGAGAACGCTTCTGATCTGAGGCGAGTAAGCTCCGATTGGGGAAACTCACAAATATCGTCGGGGAGGGCAACGGTGGAAGAGGGGCTATGGGGGTTGCGAGTGGTTGGATTACCTCTGTAGAGGGGATGACTGGGGAAAAGAAGGAAATCTGCTGATGATGCAGGAAAGATCGGCGTATGCGGGGCAGAGCCAGAGCTCGCAGAACTGTCCGCAGAGGCAGGGGTGGAACTCCTAGTTACCTGAGGGGGAAGCAAGGTGAGCAGGGTGGTACATGAGACCCAAGGAAAGACTGACTGAAGTGTCTCTGCGCGCTCGCTTTCCGGTCCGCCAGATATCGAGGTGACATAGTTGCACGTCAGAGAGCGTGGGTGTGTCGCGGTGAGAGGAGTGAGCTCGCTTGTGGGCGGGCCGCCACGAGTCTACGGGGACCGGGGAGGGGGACTGCGAGGACGCAGAGTGAGATCGGCGACGATAAGTGAATGCGAATGGCGACGACATCGACATCGTCGAGGAGGAGAACGAAAGATCTTGTTCGTGACATATGAACGTGACATTAGAATGTCACTTGTCACGCCACTACCATGTACAGCAAGCGAGACACATCATGCCTACAAAACATCAGCTCATATTCCCGCCGTGTCTCCCCATGCTCGGCCCCATTCGTTTCCGGCTCGCCGTCCATCTGTTCCACAGTCAGCAGGCAGTCGAGTCCCCTTGGAATGGCCAGACACACCTCGCGCAACAGCCTCCCTGCGGCAGCCGACACCCTGCGTTTCAACAGTGTGCCGAATTTGTCACACATCGAGTCATCTCTGTTACCAATGGACCGCAACGCACTGCCCAGTGCAGATATCCTCGTGTTCTCCGAGGCGTACACCGCTAGCAATCCTTCAGTAACGCCGATCTCCCAACGATGTTGCGCCTACCGGTGATATCATCCCTGTGCTCTAGCAAGTGCGCCAACGCATCGCATATGGTAGGCAGGATGACCAATGCAAGCGGTTCATCCTCGCCACAGTAGTGCCGTGAACATATCAATAGGACCATATCCAGCAAGTGCTCCAAACCCTCTAGGTAGGTCAATGGATCAACACTCACAGCTGCAGATGCAATGTACAGTGAAAAAGCAGCTAAACATGGGTTCAGCCAGCATCGCATTCGATCTATAACTAAAACTTGCATGCTAGGAAGAGATTCGTCCCGCTCCGCATCCCGAGACTCCATATAGTCTCATCGTCGGTGACTTTACTGAATGGTAAATCAATTTCGGATAAATTGACACTTGCAAGGCATGTGAGCAGTGTTTCACATAGGAGTTCTCGGCCCTGAGACACCTCAAGGACTCGTTCCCAAACCACTTCTATGAACTCGAGGATTGTTTCTAGGTTGGTTGGTTGAACTCCTTTGGACACCATAATGACAAGGAATTGCATCAGTTGCGCTGCACAAATCTCACTAGATTCCGGCAGATCTTTTTGTGAGAGGGATAATAACCTGTGCCAAACCGATCACACGATTGTAAGACCAGTTCGCATCGATTGCTTACGCCTTTGTCTGTATGAAACCTGGAACAAGTCAGGGACACGTCACTGAAGAGAATCAGACCCATACTTTGACCAAAAACTTCAACAAGACAAAATTTGCTGTCTTCAACAGCTGCCTTCCAAGCGTCACGGGTGCATCGTTCCTTCATAGATGCCAAGCACTCAATGACTAGATCATTCACTGCTGGTGTCTCTGTCATGTGTCTTGAAACCGAATTCGAGTACTCACGAGCAACCTGTCGTCCATTCCGGGATAGATAGCCAAAGAGGATGATCAACGCTTTGCAACACTCCGTCGAATTTTGAATTCCACACGAGTCTTGGTTTATCCATTGAGAGATCAATCGGCAACTTCCATCAAGCACGCCCGTTATGGTTGTTGGGAGTTGCTTCGGATGTCCATCAGCGGAGAGCACCGAAATGAACCGATACATGAGGTCCTAAAGAACATCAGAAATGACACCAGTGTGACGTGCGATCTCACAATCATGATGCTAATGACTGCTGCCTGGTTACTTGGCCTACCATCAGAAATTACCAAATCCGAGAACGCCCCTGAACCTGCTTTCTGGTGCTGGATGTATGCCGTGGTCTGAAACCCTCAGACGTACTCGTTTTCGAAGCGAGGTAGAACGTACAAGACAGATGATCGTGTCTGCATGTAAGCTGTTGTATTCTAGCCAAGCGTTCCATGCCCATTGCGGAACGATGCCCCATCGTATAATGACGCTTGTGGGAGTATCGAGATGATGCAAAGGACACAAAATATTCGTCTGAGTGGGATACCCAGCATCCCTCAGAACGAATCGCAGAAGCTGCATCGCGGCGGCCATCGTTTGTGGACGAAATGCAGTCGCACGTTCCGGGTTGGTGGTCGAGTCTCGTGCCATGTCGGCGGCCTGCGACGGTCATCTAGATAGCCGCCCTCGAGCAAGGAATGCAAAACGGCCCTCACCGCAAACAAGGAAATTGCCATTGCACTGGTGAGACGTTCCTGTTGCATCAGATACTCCAAGCCAGGTCCCAACACAAAACGCAACTCATCCACCCGAGCTGCGTTTTGTCTCAGAAATTCCGCAGTGGTGGAAAGTAACCCGTGTATGCTATGAAAAGCGTCGTGATCTGACGGTGCTTGAATTGTGCTCTGTAGGTGACTGACGTATTGTCCATACCTTGTCCCGAGAGCGCGGGACCAAGGATATACCTCCCCATCATCAGCCTTACGGTTAGCCGTTGTGCAGCAATTGACGCGTGCTCCGACAAGAGCGTGGATGGCAGCATGTCCAAATTATCTACGTCATGTGAGATGCATTTACTTTTGGGGAACGCGTCCTACCTGGTAGCTGTATCGCGGCACGCAGGTTGTCTTCTTCTCTTTGTGCCCTCAAGGACGCGGGGAGCGACCGATCGGGGTGATGGACGTCAAGTCCCGCCGCTATAAATGCCACGACGTCGCCAAGCTTGGCCAAGACGAGGTCCACCCAGCATACAACCGCCGAGGGTGCAGTGCCCGGTTGAAAATCTCTCGCTGCGATGACACGAAACAGCCGACGGTACTGAAAGAGAAGCTGGAAGAACGATGACCTGACTGGAGTCGCGAGTGAGCTGGTACAAAAGAGTGGAGTTGCGACGCACGTATGCTAGCAACATCTGGGATAAAAGTGTACGCGTCGTCCGCTGGCTGCAGCACATCGTCGAACAAGGCGAGTATCGTGCAAGCACAATCTTGGACAAGACCATGGAGCGCGGTATCCTACACACGGGCTCGCGAGAGGAATATGTGAGGCTGCGACGACATACCTTGCGGAGAAGTCGAAAGTCAAGCGTTGTGAGGGTGTCCACGGCCCAGCGGAGAGTTCCCTGGCTAGTAGGCCGCGTCGCAGACAAGCGGGCGAACGCTGCCAAGCTGGAGGCAGTGGCGAGCTCTGGTTCTGGCTCTGAGTCGGTCTCGCTGCACATGGACATGGACAGAAAGTCAAAGTAAGTACTAAAGAGTTCACAGTCCGTTTATCGACCTCAGATACGCCGTCATGTCCGATTTACATTCAACAGGTTGTTCATTGCGCGAGAACAGCGTCTCGTACACTTGGCTGGATTCTGTCGTCTGTGCAATGCGTGAGACAAGACACGCTGCAAGTACAGCGCGAGCACCTCTCCATCGCAGAATGAGACGGGCTGCCACGGCTCATCTTCCTCGGCCCGTATGGCCAGCAACATTTCTCGCCGGGCGGTTGACATGCCTCCCTGAAAACCTTTGTCGTCCCCCGATTTGCGAGCAGAAACCTGCACCTCTTTTGCCTCGGCTGCCTTCTTCTCTTTCTTTAGCGCAGTGGTGGCAGGGAGCACCTCATCTGGATCCAGCGGTGGCCCGTCATCGCTTTCAGAGTCGGACGCCGCCCCCCTTGCACGCCGCGCCTTTCGGGACATGATATCAAGATAGGACAAGGTGGGTCGAAACTGGTGGGTTTCGCTGACAGGCACCAGGTGTAATCGGCCTTGGGCGTTCTCGGTCAGAAGGGACCATATCGCAGCCTGCATCGCTCACCGTCTCGCATGACTCCAAGCATATAGGCACCACACTGGGGAATCGCGTCGCTCCGCAACCGACTGTATGTCAACCCCGGTTCTTCCCCTTCTCTTTGCTTCATGTGGTCCTCTTGATTCTTCTCGCGGTCGTCCTCGCACTGTGCAACACCCAGATCTTTGCTTTTCTCGTGATTCCATACCTCGGGGCGCGCATCAACTGGTACATGTATTTCAATCTTGCGCGATGCGGGTTTGACTCGGACACGGATCTGTTTTCCACTGATAGTTGCTGACGGGGGTACTTGGAGAGGCCTGTTTAAAAGCGGGAACTGATGAATGTGCACATTCGGGCTCAACTTATCCGAGTAGTGGATGGGGAGGACGCTGACAAGCTCGTCGTCCTCCATTAGGATGCCGTGAGAAAATTGATTATCATTTCTCAACTACAATACATGATTGTCCAGGCCATTCTTCCAGCGGTCTCTGGGATCCCGAAGGGCTCAGAGATAGATCTTCCATGCTCTCCATCAGACGAATGGGCCCACTGACAAGTGTTCAGGGCGACTCAGTCTCCAAGGGTGGAAGGGTGTTGCATGTGCCACTACGCTGCCAAGGAGTGCAAGTCTCCCTGCAAAGAGTGGAACAAACAACAGGTGGACACGTCAAAGGGTATCGTTGCACACGTGTGCATCGTTGTGTCGCACACAATGATACCCCCTTTGACATGTCCACCTGTTGTTTGTTCCACTCTTGGATACTGGCTGTGGTATGTCCCGCAAGAATTCCGCAGTCGTGCGATCGGTGTGTAAATCATGGTACCATGGTGACGCATGAAGCAGTAATGATTCGTTTTCATGCCGTTGAATCACACGTCCAAAACTGTGCATTACCAGCAAAGATATAAGGGCCCCTGCGGAATCGAATGTTATTTGTCATTAATCCGGGTCACAGTGCACGTACAGTCAAGGGTAACCCATATAGTAGAGTTGATGCCGCTTACGCTCTTGACCCCGACAAGAGCCATGGCTACAGACACAACAGTGAATGCAGTAATGACAGCAGTGTAACATAGCTGTTACGGTAAGTGCACGTCAGGACATATCCAGTGACCTGATATGATATACATACCTCATCTCTCATGACCTTTCGAAAGAGCGACATCGTGGGAATGCAACGAGTGAGATGACCGGAAGAATGCTTTGGAGAAATCGGTCGTTTGGAAGATGTGGATACTCTGGAAGGTAAAGTGGGACTATTGGCCGCGGTCGACATCTTGATTGTACAAGAACGAGAATTGTGTGAATGTGCCATCGAAGGAAATGACGGTGGTCCTTGCGGGCTCTGAGGGGTGTCTGCATTGGCGGCTATATCGTGGGTATGCGTTACCTGAGATTCACCATGGCGAAAGGATATGATGCTGTGTTCTCGTGACGAAAGACGAGAGTGTTGAGTATGAGGCGATGTGTAGACAGGGTTAGGATGGGTGCCAGACCAAGTATTACGATTTCGAGCAAAATGAGGCGTCTCGTTGCTTGGTTCACTTGGATGAAGGGGGCCAACATCATCAAGTGAAAGGTGAAGAGAGATGCGACCTCGGACCACCACCGGCCCTCGTGATTTCCATACGCAAAAGCAAACTATTGGGAAACGTCAACGGAGCCCATGAGGATTACAGGGAGTACCAACAGCAAGCACAAATGAAGAACGATTCAATTAGCAAGACCGTCAAAAACACGGAGGAGAGACCAGTCGATGGCCTGTAACAATACCCTGTCCGGGAATGAGTCACGGGGTAAGGGAGTATAGAGATACTTACCTGAAAGGCTACGGAAACCGCGAAGGTTAATTACGTCGAGGATGAGGATTACAGTAGCTGTGGTGGACAAGATCACGATGCCGACCAAGACAAAACGGCTGTCATCCAGACACCGATATAGTTTAATGCCTAGTACTCCGGTCAGCTGTGGATATGCTGTTGAGTATGCCAGGGATGGTGGGGAAATGGACGAACCAGTAAAGAGAGCGAGACGCCGTTGGTGGTTGAGGTGATGCGCATGATGCTAAGGAGACGGGATGGGAGAGTATGTCGGAAAAGTGAGCGAATACTCACAGGGTGCAGTTTGCAGATTTGTCGAACTGGGCGACGATAACGGAAAAGATGGCGATCGGGCCAAGTAGTTGGCTGAGGAAGAGGATGTAAAGAAGGACTTTCTTTTTGACTTTACCCCTCCAGGCGTAGATGGCCGAGACAAAGAGATTGCGAATAAATATGGACAAGAGAGAGCCTGTGATGAGGAGGAGAATACTGCTGATTCTGAGGTCGTCGAGGAGAGGAGGCGCGACGAGAGAGCCATCAGGAAATGCGTCGTAGGGAGGCTGAAAGGAGTCTGGCGAGGCCGATGGATAAAGGCGAGCAAAGTCGTGAATGGTGACCGACGTCGAGATGGCGACGACGACCTGTGTGTCAGTAGGTAGAGGTGACATGAGGAGAACATGGAGGTCAGCGGGAGAGATATGAGACCAAGTGTCAAGCTAAGACAGCGACAATACATCCGAATGCCTACATCCTACGAGGCCAGTACTCAGTCCAAGAGCTGGAGATTTTCACCAGAACAGCTCCAGCTCGCTCGCAACACCCTCAACGCCGCCGCCGTCGCAGCCATTAGGACGGCCTTTGACAAGGAGGAGGTATATTGTGTTTCACTCATCCGTGCGGTCTTACCAACTCACTTCTCCAGCCAGGATCTGCAGTCAGTGTTTCTTTCCTGACTGCTGAAGAGGAACTCCTCCTCGTCAAGTTGTACATCACCAAGATCCCCCAGCTATGCGGTCACTTCCGCTTCCCGGAGGAGGTCGAGGCTACCGCAATAACCTACCTCAAACGCTTCTATCTCAGAAACACCGTCATGGACTGGCATCCAAAGAACGTCATGTATGTCTCAGTATCCTCTCTTTCTCGTCACTCATGGCGCGACTCCATCCAGGCTCACTGCCTTGTTTCTGGCAACCAAGACGACGAACAACCCCATCTCTCTCGAGTCATATACCTCGAACATCCCTCGAACGTCGCCCTCCGACGTCCTCGACCTCGAGTTCCTCGTCGCTCAGAGCCTGAGCTTCGAGTTTGCAGTGTGGCACACCCATCGTGCCCTGTGGGGCCTATGGCTTGATCTACAGGTGCGATCCTTTCCAGCGTCCGCTATTCTGGCTCATGCCCTTGCAGTCGTTGCCAGCCATCACAGAGGACCAGCGGTCACGGGACATATACGAGACAGCGCTCAAGCACGTCCGCAACGCACGTTTTACGGATGCCGAACTCATCTGCTCACCATCCCAAATAGCACTCGCAGCGCTGTCGCTCGCTTCCCCACCCCTTGCACAACAATGGCTCGACTCTAAATCATCAGAGCTCGACGACGAACTCTCAGAGACACTCCAGGGTGCAGTCGACGTGGTCAAAAATATGATTATCCACTCTGGACATCCGCCAAATGTCGAGGCGGTGCGGGAAGTCGACCGCAGACTCAGGTTGTGCAAAAATCCGGAAAAAGTGGTTGGAAGCAAGGCGTATCTGGCTCGCAAGGCAGAAGTAGAACGACAGGCAGAGGCAAAGCGTAGCAAAAAGGCTGAAGACATTCAACGCTCCATGGAAAGCGGGGACCCCTTTGGCGACACGTTCAACGAGGAGCAACGCGCACAGCACACGGCGGTCGACGACGACGACGAATGAATCATGATGTTGATCCGATATATTTCACAAGATACAAGAATGTTGCCCACAGCTCGTGGATAGAGTACCGTCCCAAACAACATTTGGTGTTTGATGGGGTGATGAAAAGGGTGACATGCTGTTGGCTACACATTGACCTCGCAGACCACGGCCACCAGGGCAAGACCTGCGAAGCTTCGATAGAGCCATGATGGGAGAATCGATGATGGATGACCTTGTATTATCGTACAACCGACACAAGCGTAGCTACCTTTCAAAAACCTGCAAAGAGGATGAGAAGAGGATTGCGATGTAAACACCAACGACGAACAGCATTGGCAGTCAAATGGGCAGAGCGGGGTGTCTGCAGACCATTGAGACTAGAGCAAAGGAATGAATGAGGTGTTCACCTCCGCCTGTGGAGGAGATGCCGAGCTCGTCCTCCTTGTAGACGGTGTACCCATCGGCTGTTTTGCGACCTGGGGGGATTAAGATGGGAGAGGAGGAAGAGAAAAGACGCACGAGGAGTAGGTCCCCTTGAGTCGTCGGTTTTTTTTTCTCGACGCCGTTTTCGCTGAGCCTGCGGTTGCTGAGAGGGCGACGTTTCTGTCTTTTTCGCAGCGAATATCTCGTCGATTTCTGAGCGGGACATACTGGGGAGAGTTTCGGCGCGTGGGACAAACGTCGACGACAACGACGACGACGACGACGACGATGCTGTGAGTGTTTTCCTCGTCGACCTCACCGTCGCCGACTCAGCGTACGACGCAGGCCTCAGCAGCCACGAAACCAGAATGCGCAGAACTCGCCGTTCGCCGACCCGCTGTTCAACTTTGACTCCAACGCTGCCGCAAAGCAGATGGCCGCCCTCAACGTCGTCAACATGCAGCGCCAGCTCACAAACACTTACCCCCGCCCCCCCGCCCCGTCTCCGTCCCAGATCCCCCTCGGCGGAACAACACCCGCCTCGTTTCTCCCCTCCCCTTATAATCAGTCAAACACCGTCCTCGACGCCCCCTCCACCATGCAGTTCCCCGCTTTTCAGCCCCCCTTCGCACCCGTTCACACTCTCCAGCCCAACACCGTCTCCCTCGAGCCTTCCATGCCGTCTGCAAATCTCCCACCTCGGAATCCACCCAACATAGCAATGATAAAGCAGAAACAACGCGGTTTCTTACTTAGCCTCGCTAACGTCCATCTCTCCAGAGGTAACCCTCTTCCCCCCGCTTTGACTTCCGTTCAGTATCCCCCCAACTATGACCCCGCATCCTCCCAATGGAAAAACTTGGAATGCTCTTCTGAAATCGGCGCAGTTCGTCTGGGTGGAAGGGACATTGACTTGTTCAAACTATGGGGCATCGTATCCCATCTTGGTGGCGGCCAAAAGGTATCTTCATCCATATCGTACACTCCGCTCATCCACACTTAATTATATAGGTAACGCAACAGAATGCATGGTCACACCTTCTCTCGCAGTTTGAGCTTCCAGAATATCTTCCCCCATCCATGTCCAATGGACCGCGCCCCACCGCCACCGTACTGGCTAATTATTACCATGCCATCCTTCAACCCTTTGAAGAAGTCTATCGTCGCAGCCTCCAGGACCCAAATCGTAAGGCATTGATGACAGCAGGTCGTCCCCCTGGCGCACCCGGAGCTCCACACAACCCTTCTACTATGCCTCTCCAAACTCCAAGTTCGGCAATCCCAGGGCCTTCTTCTCAACTATCCAGTTCTGTAAACAACATGATGGGATTGCTGAATCAGTCCGTATCCGCACAAACTGCGTCCGCCCCGATCACTGGTAGTCCCACTCCCACCATATTACAAACATTACCACAGAGTCCCCACCCACAACACGGGGTACCTCACACATCTCTCTCAGGAACGCACGGCTTCTCGGACTCTTTGACCACTCATTCTTTGGTACCCCCGCTAACCAACACAACCCTCGGACCGCTCCCTAGTAATGATCACCAAGAGCAGGATAATTCGGGAATGAAACGAAGATTTGAGTCCGAGGAACTCGATGGAAAGCGAGCAAAGTTGAAGACTGGTGAGTTTGATTTATTGACGTTCGATACTCGTAATGAGTGACATTTGCGCGGTGGGACAGAATTGCCAGAGGTTGTCAGTCTTTCTTTTTCCATTCCCCGAAACCTCTAACCACCTTCACAGCTCCCTGGCATGTCGGCCTCTGCAGATAAGTCGCTCGCGCAGAACCCACCGACCTCGGCCCAGTCCGCCGTTCCATCCCGCCCACGTTCTCGGCTCACGAGGACCAAAATCGAATATATCCCCCTAGCGCGTGAAGTGGAAACCTATGGAGGTCGCGACCTTAATATGTTGGAAGACGAACACCTTCGTGCTCAACGTCGCCCTATGCGGGATATCAACGAATGGGGAACCGTGGATATCGAAGCGCTCACAATGTCCATCCGTTGTCGACTAACCGTCGAACTTTCGTATGCTCTGACCACGCTCACCCTTCTTTCGACCATGAAAGGCCCCACCCCCGGTTCGGGCTTTCCCATTACACAATGTGCTGATCTACTGGACGAAGTGTTGGATCTTTTGGAGGATGAAGCGTTTGATGGGGTTGCAGATGCGCCGCAGTATTGCCTGACAGAGGACACCCATATACCACGTCATCGTGAATTGGTAACCCTCACTCTCGACTCTGAGTCGTTGCCATTCGCGAGCTTGAAAAGCGAACACAACTCGCGGAAAAGAGACCATGGCCCTCCGCATCGCTCCGGTCAAGTCATTCTTGCTGTAACGAATATTATTCGGAATCTGTCTGTTGTTCCAGACAACATGCAGTTTATGGCGAGGCACGACCGAATGCTGGAGCTAGTGTTACGGGTTTGTGGCGTCATTGTCCCGCCATGGGGCGGTCAGCCGAGACCAGCATCACCTGCGCTCTCTATTCCCGATGTTATCAGTGTCCGCAAGGATGTCCTCAACATTCTATCCAACCTTTCACTAATAATCTCTTTCCCCCAATCTACTCCCTCGGAGTTTACGATCCGCATATGTTCTCGAATATTCGAGCTCGTTGCATCCATTCTAATCGAACCGGGGGATGCAATACCCCCGACGCAAATGCTGAAACTCGCTGGTATCCCTTTCTACAACTGCAAGCCACCATCTCTTGCCGATGTTGCCCTTGACGTCTTCACACACATCGTTCACCTGGATCACAATCGCAAGATATTTTCGAATGTCGTACCGCAGCAATGGTTATGGCGTCTGTTGGAGACTCTGGTCTACCGACTGCCAGTGAGCGATGCTGATTTTGCATTCCTCTCACGAGAATCGTGGTTGTCATACCTTGAGAAGACGATGATGGCAATATACGTCATCACGTTCCTCTCTCCTCCAGAGCTGAAGAGAAAGATAAAGTTGGATAGGTCGCTGCATTTTTCGCAGATCATGCTTCGGGTGGCGCAGAGGTTTGCTGTGACCAATGCTTCTCCAGAGGCGCGACAATGGTTCATGAGCACTGCACGCAGAGCAATCGAGGCGATGAAGGCAGTCGACGGTTGTGAGGATGCTTTTGACACATCTCAACCTACGCAACCTACGCTCGCGTTCGGGATGGGTTTTGGGGAGTCTGGAGAGACGAACGTGGAGAAGGGTATGGGTATGTTGGCTGGTCGTCGAGACGCCGCATGGGAGCTGCTGATGCACCGAGACTTGGATCAGACGATGTTCGCTGAGTTGGAGAGTCTGATGAGAGTAGAATGAGTGTCTTGTAGTAGTACTTAGCTGATGATGGTGGCGATCCACACGGTGACCGTTGTCCACCACGATGCCTCCAGACATTGCGCCTCCTCCCCGCTACTCTCAGCGCGGTGAAGACCCATCTGGGGTCCAGTTGCTTATCGTACCCGCCTTGGATGGCATAAACTTCCAGAAGGGCTACATCGGTGCTGAGGGCGAACACGCAGCGGTGGAGGGCGAAGTCCACCTCAAAGGTGCCCAGCCTGGCGCATGGAAGAAACTGTCCGTCCGTCCTAGTCCTCCTCGTTGTTTCCCTGACCGACGTCGCTTAAAGCTCCGTGTCTTTGCGCACGACAGAGTCGGCACATGGACGGGAAATTGAACTATTCCTTTCCGAGCTGGACCTCGCCTCATTCCCGCCTGAAGCTTGTTTTCCATTCGCCATACCGCTCACGCCAGATGTACCACAATGTGTCCACACACTACATTCATCGCTGGCCCACGTACTGAACGCGACCCTGCACCCAGTGGATCCAGCGCTGCCCTCTGTGTCAAGAGAACTCTTGGTACATACGAGGCGCTACACATCTCACACCCACTCCGTCGCCATCTCTCCCGAAATGCACGTCATACACCATCCGGTTTGCGTGGAGGCAGAAATTCCAAAGTCGACGTTCACCGTAGGAGAACCGATCCCTCTCTATGTGACTGTCCCCCCTCCCCCTCGCCAGCTCGTCCTGGACGGAGGACTCAGGCTCCGTAATATCAAGACAGAGTTCCTCCGCATCGTTGAGGTCAAGGGCCTCGATGACCTGCAGTGCCCAGCTGGGGAACGGTCTCCGCTCCAGGGTCCGTCGTCCATTTCGACCGCAGAGAAACCAAGCGATCCTTCGCACTTTGCTGCTGCATATACAACCGTCATGTCGCGTTCCGGGGCATCTTGCAGATTTCATACGTCGCGTCCAATTCGCCTGCGCTTCATTCTGCATCCGTCATCGGCATCTGCTTCCCCAACCGACCGTCCACGGTCTTCTGTCGAAGCGGATTACACTTATGCGGACAATGTCCCGCAGTGCGTGTCCATCACACAGACGACGCTTTTGCACAAAGTATCGTTCCTGTTGAACGTCCAC
>JBBPOH010000008.1:0-42599 GCA_038091335.1 Phylloporus arenicola | reverse complement strand
CTGATAGTCCTTTAGCAGGATCTATTTTATTAGCTGCTACTATATTAAAATTTGCTACATATGGTTATATAAGAATATTAATTAATTTCTTACCTGATGCTACAAATTATTTTGGTCCTTTAGTTCAAACTATTGCTATTATCACTTTAATTTATGCATCTTTAACTACAATTATTCAACAAGATACTAAAACTCTTATTGCTTATTCAAGTATTGCTCATATGAGTGTAGTTATTTTAGGTTTATTCTCTAATAACATACAAGGTATCGAAGGTGCAATTTTATTAGCTTTAGCTCACGGTTTTGTTTCTCCAGCTTTATTCATTTGTGTTGGTGGAATTATTTATGAAAGAACAGGTACTAGAGTTATTAAATATATTAGAGGTTTAGTTACTTATATGCCTATTTTCACTATTTTATTCTTTATATTTACATTATGTAACACTGGTATACCTTTAAGTTTAAATTTCTTAGGGGAACAATTATCTTTAATTGGAATATGGGAAGTTAACCCTATAGTATCCGCATTAGGAGCTATTGGAATAGTATTATCTGCATGTTATTCAATATTCTTATACAATAGAATATCATACGGAACTTATTCACCTAATATGAATAATGTAATTGTATTAGATATTACTAGAAGAGAATTTATTATTTTAATTTCTTTATTAATACCTACAATATTGTTAGGAATATTCCCTAATGTAATATTAGATTCAATACATACATCAGTATCAACTATATTATATAATTTATAAATAAGTTATATAATATATCAGTTTAATAATAACTTAAATATTTATCAATTATTTTAGTAATGAGTTTATTAATTCATTAACTGAATTACATCTTTTTATTTCGTTTATCCCCTCCTTATTTATTATGTTAAATTAATTATTATATGAAGAATTATTAAATTTATCTATTAGATGGTGTTATTTTTTCATATAAGTTTATTATTGGAAATGTTTTATATTATAAATATATATCTTCTATAAAATTTAGATATAAAAGTATGAGCTGACAATATAATTTATTTATATTAAGGATACAAATTAATATTAGTATAATTAAATTTTATTCAATACTAAAACCTTATAAAGTATTTATTCTTTTCAGCTTTCATATTAATAATTTTTATATTGTATAGTATCCCGTATATTAACATTATACTTTAGGTATTTAATGGATTATTAAGTAAGTAAATAAAGTATATATAATATGTTATGTATTATTGAATTAAAATTATTCACTTTATTTATATTTTTTCGAATATATTTAAATAAGTTAGAAAAATAACTCAAAATTAGTAAACAAAAAAATTGGAAAATAATCAAAGAAAAATATGGAAAATAATTCCTTTATTCTATTCAAGTTTAAAACAAAAATTATATTTATCAATGTCTACGAATCCAAAATATAAAGGAACAGAACATAATCCTTCATATGTAATAGGAAATTTTAACAGTTTCTTTAAAAATAACTCTAAAACAAAAATGATATTTTTCAGAAGAAAACTAAAAAGTTTACAAGTTTACAGTAAACAAATAAAAAATTCCCAAAACTTAAATAATTCCTTAGATTTAGTAAATGCAACAAAAGAACAATTAAACGCACAATCTAAAATAAATGTAAATACAAAATTAAATTATATAGGTCAAAATAACGATAATATGATAAATAAATATATTGATAATAATATTGTTAATAATATAAAATTTCCTTTAAATTTTCTAGTTAATAATAATTCTAATAATAACATTAAAATAGCTAATTATATAAGATTAATTAGTAAATATTATCCTGATTTAGCTGCAAGTAAAAATAATTTATATAAATTTAATTTAAATAATACAAGATTAATAAAAAATATATATACTTTATTACATTCAGCATTTATATCAATGCAGTGTTTAATTAGTCAACCTAGAATATCTTATATAAATGATAAAATATTTATTCAATTCTTTTTCTATCCTGATGTTAAATTATCTAAATATATGAAATCAAGAGGGATTAAAAATATAATAACTAAATTAATGAATAAGTTAGACTATGAAACTAAAAAAGATTTAACTAAATCATTTAAATCAACCTATTTTAATAATAAACAAAAAATGATAGAATTATTTAATAAATTAAGTTTTAATGATCAAAAAGAAGTAATAAGGAATTTCACTATGCCATCAAAACAAATTAAAAAAATAATTGATATAATAATAAAAAGAAATGAATCATTAGAAATGTCAGACGAAAAAGCTCAAAAAAAAATAATAAGATTATTTAATAACGCCTTTATTAAAAATAAAAAACCTATTCATTATTCTGAAGATAATAATATCAATAAATTACAGAATAATTCTATGTTCTTAAATATTTTTAAGAATAAATTAAATATTCTTTCTCAATTGTTAAGTAAAATTTTTAATAAACCTGTGCAATTAGAATTAATTAGATTACATTATCCTTTCTATGATCCTAATATTATTGCTAATTTATTATCTTATTTTGCTGAAAATTTAAAGATTAGAAGATTATTAAGTAAAATATATAAATCTGCTCTAATTACTAAACCTACTGCTAATATTCAAAGAAAAAGATTTTCTGTCGTACCTGGTTATTTAACAGGATTAACTATAAAATTTGCAGGAAGATTTCCAACACAAAAAATAGTGCCTAGAAAAACAGTAAAAACAGAAAAAATTGGAAGTTTAGCAAGAAAAAAAGCAGTATTGGTTGAAACAGCCAGATTTTCAAATAAAAATAGAAGAGGATCATTTAGTATATCTGTGTCTACAGGATTATATTTAAGTAAATTTATCAAATAATGATATTAAATTTATACAACTGATATTATCTATATTAAATATTTTATATTAGAAAAATTAAATTAGCTAATAATCCCCTATTATAAATTATTCGCAAGTAATAGCGATTAAATACTTATAAGTCCTATATTTATAAGTACGTAAATATATGTATAATAAAAATTTGTTTAGTTTATACTATATTATTTATGTTTTTATTTATTTATGTTCATTAGGAACTCTGCCTTTATTTATAATAAATTTAGGTCACAAATTCAAGGTAAAACCTACTTAAGTATTAGTAGAAAATATTAATATTTAATGCATTCAGCCTTTAGTTGTAATATTTTATAGTATTACAAACGGTAAAACGTAGGCATAAAATTTATATTTATATGTATGAAAAATTTATTATTAAACATTTTAGCTTTTGGTACTATTCTTTCTAGTTTATTAGTTATAACTTCAACTAATCCTGTGTTAGCTGTTATATTTTTAATATCAGTTTTCTTTAATGTTGCCGGTTATTTAATCTTATTAGGTGTGGAATTTATTGGTATCTCATATATTTTATTATATGTAGGAGCTATTACAGTATTATTCTTATTTGTAATAATGATGATTAATATCAAATTAACAGATATTTTAGAAACAGGATCCCAATATACACAAAATTTCCCCTTAGCATTAGCTATAGGTTCTTTATTTATTTATATAATCTTTACTGTATTACCTTTCCAAATTAATAATGTTTCTATTATTTCTATGTTCTTTGATTTTACTAACATTATTAATAGTTTATTCTTAACAGTTAATAATTCATCTTTAGTAAATGTATTAACTACATTTAATCCTTCTATTGCTGATATTACAATTACTAACTTTTTACATATTGAAGCTATAGGACATAATTTATATACATATGGTGCAGCTTTATTATTAATTTGTAGTATATTATTATTATTAGCAATGGTAGCTACTATATTTATACAAAACAAATTAAAATTGTAATAAATAATATTAAATAGTAATATAGATAGTAATAAATAGTAAGAAATAATTTTAAAGTTATAAATATAAATAAAATAATTAAACATAAAAATTGTGATAATATTAAAAATTATATAACAGGAGAATAATTTAAATTATTATTCCTGTTAGATACTATCTCTATTTAAAAATATTATAAATTAACAATGTTGATATAAAGTTATTAGATTATATAGAGATTATCAAATCATTAGAAATATTGGATGGGCAAATAAAGGAATTTATTTATATATTTCCATCTTAATTGGAATAATAAAAGCTATCGTTTCACATCCTATGTATAAAGTATTCAAATATATATTTCAAGCTTTATTAGTGATTGAAGGTCTAATAATTGTAGTTTATTCTACAGAATTTAGAGATATACATTATTATTTAACAGCTTTCCCATTTGATTTCTCTTTTGATTTAAATCAAACATATCTTAATATATTAAAATATATTAGAGATTTAATAAATTATTTAATAAATGATGAATAAATTGTTCAAGATATTGAAGATTCTGAAGTTATTTCAATTAATAATGAAAAAATTATTAAAGAAACTAATGTAAATAATAAGAATTATTATTGGTTAATTGGTATTACAATAGTTGTAACTATTTCAGGAATAATTATATATTATTATTATCCTGATATCTTAAATTATTTTAAAGATATTGATAATGATACTGATTTATTAAAATCTCCTATTACTGAATCTCCAACATCACCAACACATTCAGATTATTTTAAAGATCTTTCAGAAATGGAAAATACTCCTAAAGCTTCTACATCTGGATTATCAGATTAGCCATTAGTATTACATTTTAGTTCTTGAAAAACTTATATAGTAAAACTCCCCTCCTCTAATTTAGAAAACACCCCCCTTACACATAAATAATTTATAATTTATTTAAACTCCCCTCCTTCTTTTTTAATCTTAATTTATTAAAAATAATTTATTCTAAATATTTAGAATTTATTTAAAATTATTTAATTTATAAAGAATTTATTTCAAGAAAATCTAAATTCTAATATTATAGAGACACTCAGAAATATTTCTTTAGTTACTACTCCAGAAAACTTGATAACTTTAGTTGATAAATTTTATAAAGTAACACAAATCTAATATTTAAAACCCCCTCCAATAACTGCCATATAAATATAATAAATTGTTATATTAATGTCATATTATCAAGTTTTAAATAGTTTATTATAAAAGTATAAAGATAAATAAATTAATAATATAATATAATAAATATTATGTATTTATTTATAAGGGTATTTAAGATCTAATGGTTTTTATTAGTTTATTAATATTAATTGTGGCTATTGCCATTCCTTCTATCAGAATGAATTTGTCTCCTAATTTATTTGTTAGGTTAACTGCTATTATATTTATTTATGCCGCAGGTTTATCTTTAAATTCCTTATATATTCAATCAATTGAATCAGGTTTAGGTATATATAGTGGTTTATTCCATGTAACTGTTACATCACAAATAATAGATATTTTTATATATATAACAGGTGCTTTAATATTAACAGCTTGGCCTATATTTAATAAACATCTATTAAAAAATAGTTACAAAAATAATTTTAATTTAGAATCTGATAAATTAAGTTACGTAAGTAACCCAGCTACTGAATATTCTTTAATTGTAATATTTAGTAGTTTAGGTTCTTCATTATTATTATCTTCATCAGATTTTATTTCATTGTATTTAAGTTTAGAACTTCAATCTTTTGGTGTTTATATCTTAGCTACTTTATATAGAGATTCTGAATCAGCTACTGCAGCAGGATTAAAATATTTCTTATTAGGTGGGTTATCATCTTGTGTGATACTATTAGGAATAGCTTTAATTTACTCATATTCAGGTATTACTAATTTTGAATCTTTATATAGTTTAAGTTCTGTTTTACATGCCTTTACATCACCAGAACAAGTATCATTTGGTATAACATTAGGAATTATATTTATAATATTAGGATTATTATTTAAAATAGCAGCAGCACCTTTACATAATTGGGCTCCTGATGTATATGATAATAGTCCAACAATAGTAACAATATGGTTAACTATAATGCCTAAAATATCTATAATATTCTTACTATTCGAAATAATAAATGGATTAAATTTATCAACTTCTCTATTAGTATTAGATAATATTAATTTCTTACCTGTATTTTTCTTAAATTTTGCTAAATATCAAGTAGTAGAAATTAAACATTTATTATTATTAAGTGCTTTATTATCTTTAATAATAGGTACTGTAGTTGGATTATCACAAACAAGAATAAAAAGATTATTAGCTTATAGTACTATTTCTCATGTTGGATTTATTTTAATTGCTTTAGCAATAAATTCTGCAAGTTCAATAGAAGCTTTATATTTCTATATAATTCAATATAGTTTAACAAATTTAAACGTATTCTTAATATTATTAGCATTCGGATATGTTATTAATAAAAATAATTTAATTAATAACAATTTAATTAATTCTGATATTAATTTTATAACACAATTAAAAGGACAATTCTTCCATAATCCTATTTTAAGTTTAAGTTTAACTATATGTTTATTCTCAATGGCTGGTGTTCCACCTTTAATTGGTTTCTTCTCTAAATATTATGTATTATATTCTGCTATCGATAGTCAATATTATTTAATAGCTATTGTAGCTATATTAACTAGTGTGATAAGTGCGTCATACTACATAAAAATAATAAGAGTGTTACATACAGAAGAAACAAATATTAACACAAATACAACAGAAAGTAATGAATTAGTATTAAATAATTTACATAGTTTCTTAATATCTAGTTTAACATTAGGAATATTATTATTCTTAATTAAACCTACAATAATTTTAAATAGTGTACAGTTACTATCAATAATAATATTTGATAAATATAATATATCATGAATAGTAATATAATGACATTGTTTATTCTTGTTCCATTTTTAGCTTGTGTTTTATTAGTTTTAAATTTATTATTAGCTCCTAAAAATGCTTATGAAGCTAAAGCATCTGCTTATGAATGTGGTTTCTTAGCTATTGAAGGACAAACTAGATCTACTTTTCAAATTCATTTCTATATTGTGGCTATGTTATTCTTAGTTTTTGATTTAGAAATCTTATTATTATTCCCTTTAGCTGTAACTTTATATCAAGTAAGTACTTATGGATTTGTAATAGGTTTAATCTTCTTCTTAGTATTAACTATAGGATTCGTATTAGAAATAGGATCTGGTGCGATTTCTTTTGATTCTTTAAAGGTAGGAGAAAAATAATTTTTCCTCGTATAAACTAATTTTTCATATTATTATATACGATAAAGGGCTAGCTTGGATCTGTTATTACTAAATAACATTAAAATTACAATAATTACTAATGAAAAATAATACAAACTTTCATAATTTTATAAGAGGATATAAAGTTTCTAGTAAAGCTTATTTAACAATACCATCTGACTTAAATTAAGTTATAATTGGAACTATGTTAGGAGATGGATCAGTAAATAAAACTGGTATTAATCACAATTCAAGACTTAGTTTTAAACAATCTATTAAAAAATAGAATTTATATTTACCATTTATACTCTTTATTACAAGAATACTGCGGTACTAGACCATTGTTGCAATCTTATTTAGACAAAAGAAGTAATAAAGTATATAGAAGTATAGGGTTCCAAACTTTGAGATTGCCTTGTTTCAATATTTATAATTAATTATTTTATAGATTTGATGGTAAGAGATACATCAAAACAGTACCTTATAATTTACATGATTTATTGACAGATCAAAGTTTAGCTTACTGGATTATGGATGATGGTTATAAATTAAATGAAGGACTTTGTCTATGCACTGAATCCTTTACTATGGAAGAACATCTATTAATAATTAATGTGCTTGAATCTAAATTTAATTTAAATTGTAGTATACAAGGATCTATTAGAAGAAATAGAAATAAACTTGAAGTTTATATAAAAAGTAATTCTAGAGACAAATTAATAAGTTTAGTTGAGCCTTATTTATTACCTCATTTTATTACAAATTAGATATTTAATTATTTAAACTCCCCTCCTCTTTTCCTTGATTTGCCTAATTTTATATAATTTTATATAATTTTATATATTTTATATATCGGTGCTATATCTTTAACTAATACTCATGAATAATTTTATTATCGTTTATTAAAATTAATCTTCTATTTAAATTAATCCACCCTTCCTTTCTAAATAATTACATAAAAATGTTAATTATTTAAAAATTCTAATGTTATAAACTTAAAAGAAGTTCAGAATTTAATTAATTTTAAGGAGAGGTGATCCGATTGGTAATGGTGGTTCTCTGTAAAAGAATTGGTCTTAGACCACATTAGGTTCGATTCCTAAACTCTTCAATTATTGAGATTAGATAATATTCTAAATAGGTTAAAATACAAGCTATAAAAATTTATCTTATACTATATAATAACATACTAATTTTAAGACTGTAGCATAATTGGTTAATGCAGTTCGCTCATAATGGATATTATAAGGGTTCAATTCCCTTCGGTCTTATTAAAACCAATTGAATTAAAAAGGGTACTTCTGAATTCAAAGTAAATTCAAAGAAATGAAACTAAATATTAGTGTAACAGAATTGATTTTAAAAGGTGATAATGAGAATTAAAATATTAATTATTATTAGAATTGATTAAGAGAAATCTTACAATAATAAAGAACACAATAAGTAAATTTTATTATAGAATATACTAATATTCTCAAGATGCAAGTAAGACTGAATATATATATTAATTTATACAATGAAAAATATAAATAAAAACGATATCGTAATTACTCAAGAAATGATAGAAGTTACTGTTGGTATGTTACTAGGTGATGCTTGGTTAAACAAAGGTTCTAAAGGAGCTAAGATTGTATTTTGCCAATCAGATAAAGAATTTATAGATCATCTTTATAGTATTTTTTGTCCTTTAGTAAGAACTGGACCTAAACTAAGAAAAAATAGTTACAAAAAATATAGTAAAACTTATTATTCATACAGATTTGGTACTTTAACTTTCCCATATTTTACAGAAATATATCCTCACTGGTATATTAGAGTTAATGGAAGAAATAAAAAAGTTATTCCAATGAACATCGATGAATTATTAACACCAAGAAGTTTAGCCTACTGGATTATGTGTGATGGTCATTATGATAAAAGAGATGAAATAATTAGAATTAGTACTGATTCATTTTTACCTAATGAAGTTATCTTATTACAATCTATTTTAGAAGATAAATTTGATATAAGAAGTAAAATGCATTCTAATGGTTATCCTAATCAATACAGAATTTACATACCTTATAGAGATACTTTAAAGGTAAAATGATTAATAGAACAACATTTAATTAAAAGTATGCTTTACAAAATTGGTAATGAATAAAAATTATTAATTAACCCCCTATATGGACACTTGGTCGAGTCTGGTTTATGGCGCTCGTCTTGAAAACGAGTACTCCTAAAGAGTCGTCGGTTCAAATCCGACAGTGCCCGTGTTAAAAATAATTAAATTTTGATATTATTGATTAAATACATAATTTGAATATTTAATTATTCATATTCAATTTTTAAAAGAGATATAAAAATATTGTGAAAACATATATAATAAGACAATTAATATTTAATTGTTGAAAATTTAGTAAGAATTTAATTTTGGTTCCGATTGAACGTTATTCAGTAGTTTTAAGACATGCAAATCGTTATTTCTGAGAGTAAATTTAGGTTTATTCTAAGAAATAAGGTGTAGAGGTGAGTATAGTAAATAAGATACCCTATGAGTCTTCATAAATAGGAGATAATTAATCAGAAAAGAAAATAAAATTAACTTATAATTTAATGAGTATTTTCGTATTATATTAATATAACATTAAATTTATTTTAATGTGTCTAATTAATATAGTTATTACTAATATTATTATTTTTAATAATTATTTAATATATGATTATTTAAGCATATTAATAATTTTAAATAATGTGTTAGAAATAAATGATTAAGGTAAAATTAGCTATTTTATTTTAAAAAGGAATTTTTCTGCTTTAGGATTCTATTTACTTTGATTATGATAGTTGGTAGTGGTAACGGCCTACCAAGTCTACGATCAAAAGCCAAGTTTTACAGAACATATGGCCACATTGGGAGTGAAATACCCCAAGTAATATGAAATTACCTGCAGTCAAGAATATTAGTCAATGCTCGCAAGAGTGAACTAGCTAACTGAAATCTTAATAAATATTAAGATAAGGTAAGAGAAAATAATGATATTATCTTACTATTAGTGTCGTCTAAATTTGGTGCCAGAAGACTCGGTAAGACCTTAGACGCGAACGTTAATCGTCATAATCAGGCGTAAAGGGTGTGCAGGCGGCTTTAAAAATATATAATAATCTAGCTAAAAAATTTATTATATTCTAATTAAAGCTAGAATCTAAGAGAGGATAAGCTAAACAACATAATTAATTAGGATTGACAACTTATAATAATGTGGAGTACTAAAGGTTAAAGCTATTTATCTACTTAAGATTGACGCTCAGAAACGAAGGGGAGAATAAGAAACTTAGATTAGAGACCTAATTATCTCTCTCAGTCAACGATGAATGGTAGTTATTAAAAATAGTGTAATAAATTAAATATAATTTATTATATAGATATTAGTGACGAGGTTAACACGATGACCATTCCGCCTTGTTAGTAAGACTGCAAAGTTGAAAACAAAAAAATTAGTCGGTCTTGAAGCAAACGAAGTGAAGCATGTTATTTAATACGATAGTCCGCGTAAAATCTTACCAGTTCTTGTATATTCTTATTAAGATTTTATTTTTAATTAAATAATTTATTGTAAGAATACAGGTGTTGCATGGCTGTCGTCAGTCCGTGTCGTGAGAAGTTTGGTTAAATCCGTAAACGGACGAAATCCCTAGTATTAATTTATACATAATACATAATAGTGTTGATAAGATGCTAGTTGGGGCTAAGACAAGTCATTATGGCCCTCATGAACTGGGCTATAGACGTGCTACAAAAACTTTTACAAAGTGATGCAATTCTGTCCTTAAATGTAAATTCAAGGAATAAGGAGGAGCTAATCGTTAAAAAAAGTTAACTATTAAATTAGTTGAATTGTCATCTGAAACTCGGTGACATGAAAAAGGAATTTCGAGTAATCGTTGATCATTACGCAACGGTGAATTAAGCATTCAGGATGAACTAACCGTCTGTCGCTGGGAAGGAGCTTGATTTTAAGGAAGATGTGAATTGTTCATATTTTCTTATTTACAATCTATTTGTTAGAAAGTATAAATTAACCTTTATATTAGTATTCAAATAATAATTATAAGTACTTAAATACTTAATTAATTAGTACAAATTTCAATTCTAATTATTTTAATAATAAAAATTGGAGTATTAGTTTAAGATTAGATTTACCTTAATTGGATTAATAGTATCTGCTTA
Organism: Phylloporus arenicola; assembly: GCA_038091335.1. Lineage (NCBI taxonomy): Eukaryota > Fungi > Basidiomycota > Agaricomycetes > Boletales > Boletaceae > Phylloporus > Phylloporus arenicola. Next base: position 31,250 of record JBBPOH010000008.1, on the reverse strand, counting down.
TTGACTATTTGATTATAATATTACTCAATAGTAATATAATCTGATCTAATCTAAAGTTATAAACGTGATTGTTAAGAAAAAACTGAACCCAACGAATTAAATTGAGCAACATCTCAAAAGTCATAGCAAGGTAGCCGTACTGGAAGGTGCTGCTGAAAAATAAAACGTAGAGTATATAACCCCCCTCCAGTTTTAAAATTGTTTAATAAATACATAAAATTTAATTAACTTCTTAATTAAGTAAGTGAGAAGATATTTTATCTTCGAAAAATTTTAAAGGGTAAAGTAATTTAATTACACAAAAATTTAGGGGGTTAGCTGAGTGGTTTAGCAGTAAATTTACACTTTACATACAGAGTTTCGATTACTCTACTCCCTATATTAACTAGATCAAATTAAGAAATAATTTACAATTGTAATTATTTATTTAATAATTAATTTAGTAAAGTATTCTCTCAACAAGTATGCCGTAATTTAAGGTAACCGGGTAAATTTTAGGCATTTATGCTTATAGCATTTAAGAGTTCGAGTCTCTTTACTTGTAATTTTCCTTTAATAATTTTATATTTTACTTATTTAAAATTAAATTTTTAATATTAAAATATGAAACAACTAAAAGTAGTATAATTACATATATATATAACTTAATATATATATATGTATAATTATTTAGGGCTAAATTAGAATGTTTTTATAATTAAAAACTAAAAAGTAAATTAATTTAAATTTGAACTGGCTTTTTTCTACTAATGCTAAAGAAATTGGAACACTTTACTTAATTTTCTCTATATTTGCTGGTATGATAGGAACTGCATTTTCTGTTCTTATTAGAATGGAATTAATGTCTCCAGGAGTACAAATATTATCAGGAGATCATCAATTATTTAATGTAATTATTAGTGCTCATGCTTTCATAATGATTTTCTTCATGGTTATGCCAGGTCTTGTAGGTGGATTTGGTAATTATTTATTACCTGTACAATGTGGGGCTCCTGATATGGCTTTCCCTAGATTAAATAATATTAGTTTCTGGTTATTACCTCCTTCATTAATTTTATTATTATTAAGTTCTTTAGTAGAACAAGGAGCAGGGACAGGATGGACAGTATATCCTCCATTATCTTCTATTCAATCACATTCAGGTGGTAGTGTAGATTTAGCTATTTTTAGTTTACACTTAGCTGGGGTATCTTCATTATTAGGTGCAATAAACTTCATAACTACAGTATTAAATATGAGAACTAATGGAATGAGCTTACATAAATTACCTTTATTTGTATGGGCTATTTTTGTTACTGCTATTTTATTATTATTATCTTTACCAGTGTTAGCTGGTGCTATTACTATGTTATTAACAGATAGAAACTTTAATACAAGTTTCTATGATCCAGCTGGAGGTGGTGATCCTGTTTTATATCAACATCTTTTCTGGTTCTTTGGTCATCCTGAAGTTTATATCTTAATTATACCTGGTTTTGGTATAATTAGTCATATTGTTTCTACTTTCTCAGGTAAACCTATCTTCGGTTACTTAGGTATGGTTTATGCTATGTTCTCTATAGGTATTTTAGGGTTCTTAGTATGGTCTCATCATATGTTTAGTGTAGGGTTAGATGTTGATACTAGAGCTTACTTTACTGCTGCTACTATGGTTATTGCTGTTCCTACTGGTATTAAAATCTTCTCTTGGTTAGCTACTTTATATGGTGGTAGTTTAAGATTTACTACTCCATTAATCTTTACTTTAGGATTCTTAGCATTATTCACAATTGGTGGTTTAACTGGAGTAATTTTATCAAATGCTAGTTTAGATATTGCATTACATGATACTTACTATGTAGTTGCTCACTTTCACTATGTATTATCAATGGGAGCTGTATTTGCTTTATTTGCAGGTTTCTATTATTGGGCTCCTAAAATAATAGGTAGAACATATAATGAATTATTAGGTAAAGTTCACTTCTGGACATTATTTGTAGGAGTAAATTTAACTTTCTTCCCTCAACATTTTTTAGGTTTAGCTGGAATGCCTAGAAGAATACCTGACTATCCTGATGCTTTTGCAGGATGGAATGCTATCTCTAGTTTTGGATCTTTAATTTCTGTAGTTGCTACTGTATTATTTGGTTATATAATTTATGATATTTTCGTAAATGGTAAAGAAGTAAATAATAACCCTTGGGCTATCCCTGCTTACTTTACATCATTCTCACAATATGATACTGAAGCTGAATCAGCTAATACATTAGAATGGTCATTAGCTAGTCCAATACCATTCCATGCATTTAATATGTTACCTGTACAATCTTAATATAGGTATTTGTATTTAAGTATAAAACTATTATTTTTGTAAAATTTTTCCTAAATAATAAGATTATACTTAATATAATTATTTCTAATTTATAAACATAGTACTAACTGTTACTTAATTAATATATTATTATAAACCCCTCCAAAAATAACATTAAGTACATATTTTAATATCAGATATAATAATAAAGAATTATCTTTGATGCTATAAATTAATTATTAAATAATATTGATAAAAATGGGAAAAAAAAAAGATTTAAGAAGAATAAGCAGATATATAATATAAATAGAAATAAATTAGTTAACTTAAAAAATAATTTTTATTAATTTAGATATAGGTAATTTATTTATAATAGGAGGTATTATATTACTTTTCAATAATTATAAATACCTTATTATAAAAGAATAAGTATCTTAATCATAATTTTTTTTCATATAGATTAAGTGTTTTTTTAAACTAAGCACACAATAAAAAGAATATAAATTATCAAATAATGTTTTTAAATAACTTAAATAATTTATTTATAAATTCTCCATTAGAACAATTTGAAGTAGTTAGTTTAGCTAGTTACAATTCTCCTTTATTCTTAAATACATCTTTTACTGTGACAAATTCAGCTTTATTTACAGTATTAGTATTATCTCTTATTTTATTTATACATCAAAATAGTGGGAAAGATAAAACTAATTTAAACTTTAATAAAAAAATTAAATTAATACCTAATAAAGAAAGTATCTTATTAGAAAGTTTATTTGCAAGTATTAATACTATAGTAAGAGATCAAATAGGTAGAGAAGTATATTTACCTTTTATCTATTCTTTATTTTTATTTATTTTATGTTCTAATTTAGTTGGTAATATACCTTATACATTTACTATAACTACTTCAATTATAGTTTCTATAGGATTATCATTCACTATCTTAATTGGTGTAACTATTTTAGGATTATCTATTCATAAAATTCACTTTTTCTCATTCTTTATTCCTTCTGGAACACCTTTAGCTTTAGTTCCTTTATTAGTTTTAATTGAATTAATTAGTTATTTAGCTAGAGCTTTCTCATTAGGTATAAGATTATTTGCAAATATGGTAGCTGGTCATACATTATTAAAAATTTTATCAACATTCTTATTTAAAATGTTCTCAGGTGGATTAGTAATATTTGTATTAACTTTATTACCATTTGCTTTATTCTTAGCTATTACAGGATTAGAATTAGCTGTTTCATTTATCCAAGCTTATGTATTCGTTCTTTTAGTATGTTCTTATATTAAAGACGCTATAGAATTACATTAATCTTAAATTTATTTATTTCACCCCTTCAGATATTTATTCTTATTTTATAATTTTAAAATTAAATTTATTATTATAAAATTTAAAAGAGAGTTTAGAAATCTAAAACTGGGATTTAAACTTAATTGAGTATGATTAATTACTTAGCATTTTAGTAATTAACCAACACAAGATAAATTTAGGAAAGTTCAAGGTATAAATTAATAATTATAATTATTAATTTTAATAATAAATAAAGTTTTAGTGAAAAATACAAATAAATTTGGTGGGATTCTGATAGAAAATAAAAAATTAATTTAAAATTATGAAATCTAACACTAAAGTTTGTTAAATTTATATTAACGCATAATTTAATTTTGAAAATAGAAAACCCTTTATTTAACCAGGTAATAACAATAATTATATTATTATATATTAGATTAATCAGAAAAATTTATATTAACAAAAACTGTCTTATAGATACTTATTCTAACTCATTAATACTAAGTATAAAGTAAAATAATACTTTATACTTAACTTTAAACTGAAATAGTTTAATGGTAGAACGTACCCTTCATGATGGTAAAACAAAGGTTCAATTCCTTTTTTCGGTAAATAATTTTATATAAACATATATATATATATGTATTGTTATTTTGCTTTTAAGTTAAATCTAAAAAAAGATTGGTTAATTATAAGGGTAGAATCAGAGACTCGAACTCTGAACATCGTCGCCACAAGACGTCATTTTGACCTATTAAACTAATCCTACCTCTTTTATGTTTTCTATTAATAACTATTTAAACTTTAACTTTTTTTTAATGTAATTTTCAATAAAAAGATAAAAGTATCGATGACAATATTGTACAACATCAAATAATTATTAAATAATTAATGAGTATTTTAAAGGGGTTATTAAGGATTACTAGCAAATTTATATAAAAGGAGGCTCCATAGCCAAAAGTCTACATATTGCTTACAATCAATAAAATTGCAGTAATGTGATTATATTAGGAGTAAGAAAATTACGAGATGAGACAATCCTAAGGGAAACCTTTTTATTCTAACTTCCTGAAGTAAAACATTTCAATAAGGAAAGGAAAGGAAATCAACCGAGACTCCGAAAGTAATGGTGAGTGAAATCGGATTAGCCATAATCTAACATATAATAAAAATTTTCACTATAACATTTAAGTAAACTTAAAAAATGATTTTAACTTATAGCTTGTATAATTAAAATTAAATTAAGTGAAAATATATGAATTAGTAAAAATAAATTGAATTAATTAAAATTTAACGGTGGAACATAGCTAATAGTATATTTGACATAATTTATATTATTATAACTAATAATGAAAATTATTATTTGTAAAAATAAATGCTGGATGGATATAGATAGAGATGATAAATAGTATTGAGATTAATTTAAATTTTAATATGATTTATACATAGTAATTACGATTACAACTAAGAAGGTGAATTTATAATGAGACCTGTATTTTATATGTTAGATTTATTATTTAAGTACGATGAGAGAAAACTTGTCGGAATATAGGGGAACCATCCTCTAAGGCTAAGTATTTATAAATTTAGCGATAGTGAAAAGTACCGTGAGGGAAAAGTTGAAAAGAGTGTAGAATAATATTAAATGTAAAAATAGAAATAAAGATACAAATAATATTAGTTCTTATCGAACATTGTTCGAACGAATGTAAATAACACGCAGTGAAATAGATCATGAATTAGTAACTCTATAAGCAGTCAAAGTCACAAAATTAAAATTTGGAACGTGACAATGGCGTACCTTTTGCATAATGGGTCAGCAAGTTAATAGAAGTAGCAAGGTTTAAAGCCTAAGCGAAAGCGACTATATAAAGATTTAACTAGATTAAATAAATATGGGTTAAGTTACTGCTATTAGACCCGAAGCCAGGTGATCTTTCCAAGAACAGATTAATTAAAGGATCGAACGGGTGAATGTTGCATTATTCTCCGAAGATTTTTGGAAAGCGGTGAAATGCCAATCTGACCTGGTGATAGCTGGTTTTCTACGAAACATATTTTAGTATGACATCTACACAATATTTATGGAGGTACAGCACGGTAATTCCATACAAATATTAATTTTAATTAATAGGAGTTTAATTTGCGGGGACTTAAAAATCTTACCAATGGAAATAAATCTCGGAATTACATAAATAGATGGTAGATATTCAGACTATTCATGATAAGTTGGATAGTCAAGACGGAAACAGCCGTGAACACTGATTAAGGTCCCGAATGATTATTAAGTGAAATAAAGGAAGTTACAAATTGAATGCAGTTGAAAAGTGAGCCTGGTAGTCGCTACTTATAATGAACGTGTATCAACGTATCAACCCTTAGATTGTTGCTCCGAAGATTTAACGGGTCTAAAATAATCAACCGATATCGTGTTAATTTTAAAGATAGAAGTTATTTACTCTATATTTAAAATCTAGGTAGTAGAACATTCAGATAATTCAAAGAAACTATTCCTCTAGGAAAGGAATACAAACCTAAAATTGACAGTGTTACATTGTTTATAATATAGGAATCTGAAGAGAGAATGCTGACATGAGTAACGTAAAAAGAAAGTTTAAACTTTCTCGCCGAATACGAAAGGGTTATTAGCTAAAGATTAAATCTACTAATGTTAATGCGGTCTCTAAGGTACAAAACCAACGTTTTGGCTGATGAGTATAGCTTTGAAAGTCCATTTGGAGAATAAAATCTTACACATAGAATTTCTTTATAATAAATTATAGAGATAGAAGATACACTTTACTAAATCTTAAGACAATTTATTAAAGTGAATATTGAATTGTTCATGTATTATATTATATGAATATATAATATAATTATAATATTTAATTATTAAATATTATAATAAATTTTATATTAATTGGGCCAGGAAAAAGATGTTTTGAAAACTTCGATTCTATGTTCTAATTTAGTCTTATAATTTTATTAATTTTAGGGTGAATATTCTAAAATCTTTATATCAAAAAAAAGTATAAATAATCTTTAAATAAAATAAAACTAGTCATTTGATTATTTTTAAAGATTAAAATTTATATTTGTATAAGCAAAAAATCCTAAATTAGTAGAGGTTAAAGTATTTATATAATTTAGTGAGAGCTAATTAATAGATAATTTAATGGTTTAGGCTAGTTTTATTTAAGTATAGTTTCTAAGCACAACCGTACCCTAAGCCGACACAGGTTCGTAGGTAGAGAATACTAAGGCGTAGAGCTAAAAGTTGTTAAGGAACTCGGCAAATTATCCTCATAAGTTCGACAAGAAGAGGAACCATGAATTTTAGTAAGTTAATATCTCCTATTAATTTATTTATATGGTGGCACAAAATCGGAAGCCCCGACTGTTTACTAAAAACACAACTATCTGCAATTATGAAAATAATAGTATAGGTAGTGAGATTTGCCCAATGCCAAATTAATAAGTAATAATAATGGGTAACTGTTTCTTTACAAAAAATTGGTTAATAGCGGTCTTAACTATGAGGATCCTAAGGTAGCAAAATAAATTGGCCATTAAATGTGGTCCAGTATCAATAATTTAACGATGGCTTCACTGTCTCTACAACTTGCTCAGTGAAATTGAATTACCCGTGCAGATGCGGGTTACCTCAAAGAGGACGGGAAGACCCCATGCAGCTTTACTGTAGCTAGTTATCATATAAAAAGTTCTATAACCTCGGTTATACAGATAATAGGGAGTCGATTAGACATCTATGGAAAACCTTAGGTCTGAGGTGGAACTGGTATTTATCTTCTTACTTAGAAAATTTAAGAAGAAATAGCTGACTAGTTGGCAGTTTGACTGGGGCGGTCGTCTTTAATAGAGTAGCAAAGTACATCCAAATAGATAAAACATTAGATAATATTTACTATTTAATAAAATAATAAATATTCTGACAAATAAATTATATTGTAAATTATTATTAAATAATAATTACTTTAAATCAATAATTATATTTCATTAATAAGGTATGCTAGACATTAAATGGAGGTTAATGAACCATGAAAGGTTCTGTATAGTGCAATGACGGTAAGCATGCTTAACTGAAAGACTTAATAGTCGAACAGATACGTAAGTAGGGCATAGTGACCCCTTGCTATATTATGGAATAGACAGGGATCAATTGATAAAAGTTACGCTGGGGATAACAGCCTAATAGCCAGCGAGAGTACACATTGTCCTGGCTGTTTGGGACCTCGATGTCGACTTAATTTATCCTCCAGGGGCAAAACCTTGGAAGGGTTCGGCTGTTCGCCGATTAAAAAATTACATGAGTTGGGTTAATTATAGCCCCCTTTCTGAATAGGGAGGAAAACCGGATAAATTGCAAGGAAGACTTATTAAAGTTAATTTGCAGCCGAGCTTTATAAAGTGAACAGAATAAGTATATTTTGGTTTATGAAGAAGGTTCAACGACTAACAGGTGAGTATCACTAACAATAAGCCTGACACGAATTTCCGGCGTTAATATTATATATTAATGATGACATAGTCTGAACTATTTTGTGAAAAATAGAAATAAATGATAAAGAGCATTTATGATAACATAATTGTTAATACGACGTGAGTCAGTATGGTCCCTATCCTTTTGAGGGACAAATAGTAAAAAGGGGAAGACCTTCTAGTACGAAAGGACCAATAGGCTGTGTTTCTCTAGTGTACCAATTGTAATATTAAATAATTTGTAACTAAGTTATAAATTAACTTAATCAAATTATAAACTTTGCATAGTTGGGTAGCCACAAACATATTAGATAATTACTGAAAGTATATCAAGTTCGAATCTATCCCCTAGATACTATCAAATGAATTTCTCTTTGTAAACTATCACGAGTGGTTATTATTACTTTCCTAATACTAATCCTTTCTTGTAATCGGTATAAAATATATATACTACAATTTTATACTATAGTTATTCTATATTGATAGAAAGTATTTAAATATATATGTATATTAGTATATTTAACAATATGAATTACAAATATTGTAATAATACACAAAGAGATGAAAAATTCATAAATAAAGAAATAGATCATTTCTTAGATAGGATGCAAATGAATTGATTGTAAAATCGTAAGTTTAGCATTACTAATTTTTAAAATAGACTTGATGTTTTAGGTTGTCAAAAATAAATTTGGAATAAAAATAATAAATAATATTTTGTAATAATTAATAAAATAAATATTTATTTTATTACTTTTGAAATGAAATATAAACTATTTTATAATAGTTATTGTATATTAATATAATATATTAAGATAACTATTCTTAACATTTATATTAAAAGGAACGAATTATTTATTCTTCGATTTTATTAAAATAAAAATTTTAATAAGAGAATTGATTAAGATAAATCTTAGTAATACTTAATTTATTTAAATAATAAAAATATTTAGATATTTATAATGTTAAGACACTCAGTATTGTAATAATACTGTAAAATTAAACTAAGACTGATTAATATTTAAATTTTAAACAAACAATGTTACAAAACATATCAATTTTTAATACTTTATATAATGATGCTCCTCAACCTTGGCAAATTGGATTCCAAGATTCTGCTTCACCTGCCTTTTCAGGTATTGTTGATTTACATAATTCTATTTTCTTTTATTTAATTGTTATTTGTGTAGGAGTTTTCTGGGCTTTAGGATCTATTGTATACTATTATAGTTATAACAACTCACCTATAGTTCATAAATATCTTAACCATGGAACTTTAATAGAATTAATCTGGACTATTACACCAGCTTTAATCTTAACAGTTATAGCTTTCCCTAGTTTTAGATTATTATATTTATTAGATGAAGTTACTTCACCAACTATAACTATAAAAGTAGTAGGTCACCAATGGTATTGGTCATACGAATATAGTGATTATGTAACAGAAAGTGGACAATCTATTGAATTTGATTCTTATATGATTCCTGAATCAGATTTAGAATTAGGTCAATTTAGATTATTAGATGTAGATAATAAAATGGTTATCCCTGTAGATTGTCACATAAGATTAATTGTTACTGGAGCAGATGTAATCCATAGTTTTGCTGTACCATCTTTAGGAGTAAAAATTGATGCTACACCAGGTAGATTGAATCAATGTTCTATTTTAGCTGAAAGAACAGGAACTTTTTATGGACAATGTTCAGAAATTTGTGGAACATGGCATGGATTTATGCCTATAGCTGTAGAAGCAGTTTCAGTTCAAGATTACTTAGCTTGGGTAGATTCAATGTAATAATGATAATTAATTAATTCTTTTTTTTTTTAATAATTAGAATAATAGTAATTTGCTCCCCTCCTGTCATTAATATAACATTAACTTATAAGACAATAAATTAATTTAAGTCTTATACAAATTAAGTAAGTATTATTTAACATTGTATCAGATTCTTATTATAAGGCCTATTATTCAGGTAAATTAAAGATTTTTCATTAATAATATCATAATCTTAATTCTTTAAAAGAGATTTATAATTTTTATTTTCATGTACATATAGAAAGAATTAAGGGGGAATCTGATAATTGGTAATCAACTGTACTTGCACTACTGTAATGATAGTTCGAGTCTATCTTTCTCCAAATAAAATAATAATCTTTATAAGCTTCGGTTGCTTAAGGGTTAAAGCGTTCGTCTGAAGATCGAAAGACAGTGGTTCAACTCCATTCCGAGGCATTTATTATTAAATTTCGTTATGTATTTATATATAAGCCTGAATAGTTTAATTGGTAAAATAACTTACTTGTAATAAGTCGTTGGCGGTTCAAGTCCACCTTTAGGCATATAAACAAATAAACAAATAAACAAGATAAAAGAGTATATAAAGAAAATATAAATTTAATACTAAATGATTTAATGTTTTGTTTCTGAGTTATAGTATAATTGGCAAAACGTCTTCCTTTGGCGAAGAATTTCCTCGTTCGAATCGGGGTAACTCAAGATAGAGTTATACTCTGATATTTTATATTTATTATTTGTATCTTCCTTAAGTTGAAAGCAATCTTAGTTGGAAGTATAACTCAAAAGGTAGAGTGTTTCACTTTTAATGAAAAGGTTAAGAGTTCGAATCTCTTTACTTCCTATATAAAAATATTGTTGATATTAATAGACTTTTTATTGATTTGCGGTCTATTTTCCTATAAATTCAAGAGCATAGTATAATTGGTAATATAATGATCTCCAAAATCGTTGTTAGGTGTTCGAGTCGCCTTGCTCTTGAAAATCCTAAAAAGGGTCCTTAGCTTAAATAGGTAGAGTTTCTAATTGTCGCTTAGTAAGGTACCAGTTCGAATCTGGTAGGACTCGGAAAAATAACTATATAAATAAGATATTAATCGAATAATTCACCCAATTAAAAGGGTAATATTATTTAAATTATAATATACGTCAGACACTATCTTTAAATTACATAATTTATAATACTTATGTTAGCTGCTGCAAAATTCATCGGTGCAGGATTAGCTTGCTCAGGTTTAATTGGTGCCGGATTAGGTATCGGACAAATCTTTGCTTCATTAATCGCTTCTACTGCTAGAAATCCTCAATTAAGAGGTCAATTATTCGGTTATGCAATCTTAGGATTCGCCTTAGCTGAAGCTACAGGATTATTCTCATTAATGATTGCTTTCTTATTATTATACTCATAATTAATAATTACTATTAATTATTAAAATAATTTAATTAACTTCCCCTCCGTTAATTAATTATTAAATTAAAAGAGTGATATAATTGATATTTTACGAGTATAGTTAAGTTGGTATAACCTCTACCTTCCAAGTAGATGTGATCAGTTCGAGTCTGATTACTCGTATAGTAAATAAGCTGAATTATAGTTTATTTAAATTATTAAATGAAATGAATTTTCCTACAGGATATTTATATAAACTCATAGCAGTAGGATATAAGGAATTAATATCATAACACCAAATGTTTTCTCCATAAGGTATATACATATCGGTGGAACCTCCTGTATATGATTGTTTAATATCTCTATAAGGGATTCCTGTTATTATAGGTATAGTATCTTTTGGCATATATCTTGATCTATAAATTTTAAAACATAATGCAGGTAGAGTTGGAGTATGTTTAATATCAATACCCCATCTATCATAAATCATATTTCCAAATTTAATCAAGATTTCATGTAATGCAATACAATCAATATCTACATATTTTAAAGTTTCAGTTTTTAAAGACCAAACTTTTCCTTTAAAGATTTTACAGTAATTAACATAATCATCAAAAGAAACTTCAGCATGATTAAAATATTTCTCATAAGAGGGCACAGTATTAGAAATGTACTCAGCTTCAAAGGTTTCTTTTTCGAATAATTTTCTAGGAAATATTTCTTTAGGAGTTTGGATTTTAAACGATTTGGAAAGATTCATTAAAGAACCAGGAAGTAATAATAAACTATCTTTAATATTAATAGAGCATTTTCCATAAGAAATTTTAACTTGAATAAATTTATCATCTCTTAACATGATTTCTGATTTAACATCTTTCATATTTAATAAAGGTTTCAATATGAAATTAATATCAAAACCAGATAAATTATGAAAATATATATCAGTATCTTTAAGATTTAAATTAAATAAATCATTCCAATATTTACTCATCATTTCTTCCCAATTATTGTAATCAGTTACATAATAATTTTTAGAAACTGAACCATCAAAGTAAGCTAATGAGTAAGGTTCGAAATATCTTTTTCCAGTTTTATCTAATTTAGTTAAAGTTTCAATATCCCCTGTATAGATATTCTCTGTAAAAGCTTTATCAAATTTAGCTTTTTCAATAAATTTAGGAGAATATCCTTTAGTTTTTAAGATTATTTTACCATCTTTGATGTAATATGATAAATTATTTTGAGTTCTTTTGAATAGGTTATTATCTAAATCTATAAAAGAATCTATTAAAGTATTAATTAAATTATTATTTTTATAAACTTTAATAGTTTGAGAATTTACTTTTCTATCAAATTCAAATTTAAGATTTTTAGTTTCATCTAATACTATTGTTAAATCTCCTACTTTATATTGTATATTACCGAAATCAATTGTATTAGTTGATAAAGGATAATTGATATTTTTAATTTTAACTGTTCTTTGAATTCTACCTTTTTTGATTTCTAAGGCCTTTTTAGTTACAGTATCTTTAAGATTTTTTTTAGATTTTAAAATTTTATATCTCATTACAAAACCTAATATCATATTATCTTCTTCTTTAGAAAGATAATGACTATAAATATTATTAATATTGTATATAATAATTTCTTTAAAGCTTTGTAAACATTCAGGAGTATTAATTAAAACTTCTGTTTTATTTAAAGTTCTAGCAGATGTATCACTCATTTGAATTAATAATCTAGCAATTATTCTATCATCTTTATCCAAATTTCCAACTATTTCTAACCAGAATTTATCAATAAATTGTAAATAATCATCTTCTTTAATAAAAGCTTCTTTTTCTAAATTATAAAAGAAATCAGTCATAAATTTACCTCTTTTACTAGCTTTCTCAATTTGTTTATTAATATCTCTAATTTTTTCAGCTGTTACTGCTTTATATTTACTTTCAATTGATTTATGTTCTAATTCTAATAATTCAGTTAATTGTGACTTTAATCTATTAATTTCGTATAAAAGTTCTAATTTAGTTTTTAAATTTTTAGTTTTAGTTAATTTAAGTTCTAAATTATTGATTAATTTTTTTAATTGTAATAAAAAGTTATTTTGCATCTTTATAATTATATTTTGTTTAAACGCAAGGGATTTATACCTCTAAAATATTGGAGAGGAGTTTAAATTAGGAAATGCTAATTTTAATCTCATATTTATATATGCCTCCTTTAACATTTCTTTTAATAAAGCTGTTAATTTTTGCATATATCATATTATGGTATTTATATCTAGTAAAAACATTTTTGTCTTTTAAAAAGAAATAAGGTTTTATTTGAATCTCATTTTTATCGAAAAATTGAATTAATATTTTAATATATTTAGCATTTGATTTATTAAGTAAAAGTTGATCGTAAATAGCATCAGCAATTGTTGCTGTTTCTAAAGTGTTTTGATTAATTAAGATTTCTTTTTTCATATTATTGTTAATAAAATTATTAAACACAAGGGATTTATACCTCTAGATATATAATATATCTTCTTTTAAGTATAAGTTATTATTAATTCATAATAATAAAAAAAATTTGTATGATCTTGTTTGGTTAACCAGCTAGAAAAAGAAGAAACCCAGTTATAATGAAAAGCTGTTTTAGAAATTTTATTAGTTTAAGAATCTTCCATTCTATTAAATTATATTTTAACTCTAAAAGAGTTAAGTTATTTAAATGGTAGAAGATGAACTGGATTAATCGCTCCCTTTGGGTGGGAGAAGAAGCGTGTTCGAGTCGCGCCTACCATAAAATATTAAATATCATTTATTTTCTAAAATTAGAATAATTTATTATTATATATATAATATCCATTATAAGGTGTTATGGCAGAGTGGTTATTGCGGGGTACTGTTAATACCTTATTCAGAGGTTCAATTCCTCTTAATACCTAAATATTAATTTAATAGTATTATTTGTAATAAAGTGTATATAAATTTATAATAGTTTATTATTTGTAATAAAGAGTATTCTTTGTAATAAAGTGTAGGAGAAAAAGGATAATAAAAAGGAGGAGGGGATTATTAAATTTAAAATTCTAAATATTAAGTTTATAATAGAAATGAGGTAAGATATGAGGATGAACTAAATCTAATAGTTTATTTCTAGATTTACTTTGTATATAGATTCTATATCTAGAAGATTCTTGTATATTACAATCCAAATTTAATTTATTTTTAAGTACTGCAATAAGAATATGATGTTCTTTTAAAGTGAAGGATTCAGTACATAGAACAAGTCCATTAGATCCACTCATTTTACTTCCATCATCCATTATCCAATAGGCTAAACCTATTGGAGTTAATAAATCAGATAAGTTTGTAGGTATAATTTTTTTATATTTTATACCATCAAATTTATAAAATAAATCCCAATAGTAATTAAAACAGGGTAGAGTTAAAGTATGAAATCTTATACTTTTGTATTCTTTACCTGGTTGAGATTTAAGAGTAATAGTTTCAATTCTTGGTCTAGAACTACAATAATCTTGAAATAGTGAGTATAGATGATCTATATATATTCTATTTTTAATAGATTGTTTAAATTCAAGTCTCGAATTAGCATTGTTACTTCTTTTATTTACATACAAATCTCCTAGTATATTTCCAATAATAATTTCATCCAAGAAGTATGGTACCTTTAAATAAGCTTTCGAAGAAGTTCTATATGTTCTAGAAAAATGATCAATATTTATATTATTTCTCATTAGTGATTATTTAATTAATTAAATAGAGATAGTGTCTAACGGTAGGGATAATTTAAATCTCTATCCTCTTATAAATATTTTATCATAATTTATTATTTATTATAAAAGAATAATACATTTATTATTTATTATTATAGAGTTATTACTATAGAATTATAACTTCATATTATTAAAATGAATATTATCTTTAATTAACTTTAATTATCTTTAATAAATAAGATAGACACCTAAAGAAATTAATTAAGAATAATTCACTTAAAAGAAGTGAATATCAAAAATTTATATAAAATATAACTTCGCAAACATGTTGAAATTTTGGTAAACAATCTCCTCTTAAGCAGGAGTGGAAGTAATTCCTTAAGAGTTCGAGTCTCTTTGTTTGTAATAAATGTTTCAATGATAGTGTTCATTTTTAATAAATATATTTTATGTTTATATATATTTACTATGCGATATAGTGTAAAGGTTCGCACGACAGTCTCATAAACTGTCAGTTTTGGTTCAAATCCAAAATTCGCACATTTATTCAATTATTCCTAATTTTCCAGGGTCTTTTAGTATAATGGTTAGTACATTATCCCTTCACGATAATAGTACCAGTTCGAATCTGGTAAAGACTACAAAAGAAATAACCTATAAATAGAGATTATTAGGTATACAACATTTAACGTATAATCCGCAAAATTATATAATAATATAGATTTATACTTCATATTTGATCTTAATTAGAGGAATAGTAATCATTTGGAAAGATAAGGCAATTGCTAATTGTTCTGGGGCAACTCTTGGGTGTTCGAATCGCCTCTATTCCGTAGGATCAATTATTATTAATTCGTAAGCCCACAATTACGTAATAAATTGTAAAGTTTGAGTTAATCAGGAAGGGTGATAAGACTACAAGGTAAAGTTTATAAATAATCTTATATTTATGTAAGCTAATAATATTAAGGTTATAAAAATTATTACTAAATCTTTTTTTAAGAAGAAAATTTAAAATATTCTACTTAATTGGATAAATTTGTGTAGAGGGGCTATATAAAGACTTTTTATAAGCAAGGTTTTTAGCTGTTTTATTCGCTTTTCTTTGGGCTTACCTCTTTTATTTCCCTTTTCAGAGGTTACTTTTTTCCTTCATAAATCCTTAGAAACTAAATATCAAGCTGTTACAGAAAGTAAAATTAAAGATATTAATAGACAAATTGAAAAAGCTAGTAGTAGAGGTAAATTTATTGTTTGATTATTTTTATCATTTAAAACCCGAAATATTATTATCTTATACAAATTATTTTTCATTTGCAGGTCAATTTACGGATTGATATAATGGCTAATCTTGATCCTAATCAAAATGTAACGGTGATATTTTAATTCAAATGAATGATACATCAGCTAGAACTTTAAATAAAACTGAAATTATTAATAATAATATAAACTCTTTAAATAGTTTTAAATAAATCTTATTAGAAAATATTAATATTTTATAGCCATTATTTATTACCTGAGGAAGATAACACTCTAAAGGTTTTATAATGAGATATAAAAGATAAAATAAGATGGAAACCTTTCAGAAATTGAAATTTAAAAACAGCAGATTAAAAAAAAGGAAGAACTCAGATTACTGAAATATTCTAAATATTAATTATTCTTTAACAACAAATTCGGTATATTTTTGATATTCTTTTTATAAAAAAGGAGAAATAACAATTGTGCTTAACAAGGGAAAAATAAATTAAAGATAAAGTTAATACATAAAGATATAGTTAATATCAAGGTAATATAAAACTTTTGTATATCAAATTTAGAATTATCACTTTACTAAGATAAAATCTACCTATATAAGATAAGATTATTAACTAAAGTAATTTAGTTATTTAGTTTAATAAGGAGGAGATTGAGATATTAATTTGTTTTCTTGTTCACACGTGAGATCTCATTTATTAGGCTAAGTTAAAATACGTATATATATTAACTATTTATTAGTATTAGCTAATTTTGTGATATATACTCTTATTACTTGTTGTAAAGTAAAATAAGGTAAAACAGATTTAGACATTATAAAAATTAAATAGATTATAGCTAATAAAGCAAAAGATAATTGATTTACAAAATAAAATGGAATTAATTGTGGCATATATAATTTATTTATTATTTATTTGGCTCTTTAATGAGCTATCTCTACTTAATTTAAATATAATTAATATTTTATTAAGTATAAGATAAATAATAATTTATATTTTTATTGTTTTATTAAATATATAACTTATTTACCTTTAAATGAGATAATTAGGGTTTATTTAATTAAAATTTAATTAAATATTATTATTAAATAATACTACTTAGTATATATATACTGTAAATATAAAAAATCTTGTGACTTATTAAAAACTTTAGTAATCTTTACGTTACTGAGTACAGAAATATAGAATAATCATAAATTTCATTTTATTCATATTATAAATTATCCTAAGTTTAAGTTATTATTTATAATAAATGTAGAGATAATTATCTCTACACTTTTATTCTTAAAGTGCTAATTAGTATCATTATTAAAGATAAATATAAAAGTAGTTAATTTAATTTTTAATAAATAAAACTTTAAGGCAAAAAATATAGAATATAAGAATATAAAAATTATTAAGGGTTAAGTTTACAGATGGTTCAGTAGTAAACCTGCAAAGTTTAAATAATAAAGGTTCAATTCCTTCTTAACTCTTTTATACTTAAATTCTCTTAGTTCAATGGTTAGAACATCATTCTTCTAAAGTGTTAATTTTGGTTCGAGTCCAAAAGAGAATAAATAAAAAGATAAATCTTAATTAGATTTAAAATAAAATATTGTCACAGTGTAAAATACTAATTTCTAAATATTATGTTTTAAATTAGTATAGGATAATAAAAATTAGTTTTATTTATTAAAAATTAAATTTGTAATAAACTTATATATGTATTAACTTAACTTAATCATGATTTTAGATCATATTGTTTGTAGTATTAAGTATGAATATTTATATAACAATTATTCTTATATTTATATTTCACATAGAAAATTAAGAATAGATTATCATAATCTATAATTTATATAATAACTTTATGATAAATAATTATTTTTTGACTATTGTTAATGTATTAATTAATTTAATTGATGTATTGGCAATTATATTACCTATGTTATTATCAGTAGCTTTTATGACAATAATAGAAAGAAAACAATTAGCTGCGCATCAAAGAAGAGTTGGACCTACAGTAGTAGGTTATTATGGAATATTACAACCTTTTGCGGATGCTTTAAAATTAATCTTGAAAGAAACTGTAATACCTAGTCAATCTAATAAAGTTTTATTTTATTTAGCCCCTGTTTCAACATTAATATTTAGTTTATTAGGATGGGGAGTAATACCATTTGGTCAAGGATTAACTTTATTTGATTTTTCATTAGGAATTTTTTATACATTAGCATTATCTTCATTAGGTGTATATGGTATTTTATTTGCTGGATGGTCAGCTAATTCAAAATATGCCTTTTTAGGATCTTTAAGATCAACTGCTGCTATGATATCTTATGAATTAATTTTAAGTTCAGCTATTTTAATTATTATTTTATTAGCAGGTTCATTTAATTATTCAACTATTATTGAAGTACAACAATCTATATGGTTCATAGTACCTTTAGCTCCAGTGTTCATATTTTATTTTATATCTATTTTAGCTGAAACAAGTAGAACACCGTTTGATTTACAAGAAGCTGAATCAGAGTTAGTAGCAGGTTTCTTCACAGAACATTCATCAGTTCCTTTTGTATTTTTCTTCTTAGCAGAATATTCATCAATAGTGTTATTTAGTTGTATAACAGCTATATTATTCTTAGGTGGATATAATTTTCCAGAAATAATAGTTAATGGTTCATTTATAAATCTTCAATCTATTATTTTAGGTTTAAAAACTTGTATTTTCTGTTTCTTATTTGTTTTATTTAGAGCTACTTTACCTAGATTAAGATATGACCAATTAATTTCTTTATGTTGGATTAACTTATTACCTATAGCTGTAGCCTTTATTATATTAGTACCAAGTATATTAATAGCATTTGATATAGCACCTTACTAATATTATAATATTCTAATATTTACTTTTCTTAATTGTATTTAAGATTCTATAATTTTTCTAAATTAACTTATAACAGATTTTTATTAATAATAATTACCAATAAATTCTGTTTACTATTAATTATCCCTCCAATTATTATTTCAGTTAAATTAGGTAAATTTAGCCTTTTATTAAATATTCACAAAAAATTTAAAAGAAGTTAATTAAATATCTGCATATTGTACATATAAAGTATATAAAAATTAAATATAATTACTTAAGTTTATTATTATTGTTTAAATATTTTACAAAGCCTATAATTTAATGGTAGAATGTTATCTTGATGAGATAATCGTAGAAGTTCAAATCTTCTTGGGCTTATATTTAACAAAAATTATCTATAATTCAATCTAAAAATTAATAAGAAGAATTATTGTTACAGTGAATACAAATTATATTTTTCAAATAAAACTATAATCTTATATAGCTTAAAAATTAAAAAAAATATTATATTTTAGTCAGTGATTATAATAACTGCTAATTTAATTATTATTTAAATAATAGATAATTATTAAATTTAATTATATTATTAAATATATAAATTAATTAATTATGAGATTACTTAAAAGTCATTCTTTACTTAGATTATGTAATTCTTATGTAGTAGATTCACCTCAACCTTCTAATATCTCCTATTTATGGAATTTTGGATCATTATTAGCTACTTGTTTAGTAATTCAAATTTTAACAGGATGTTTTTTAGCTATGCATTATCAACCACATGTAGATTTTGCTTTTAATAGTGTAGAACATATTATGAGAGATGTTAATAATGGTTGGTTAATTAGATATATCCATGCTAATGTTGCTTCTTTCTTCTTTATTTTTGTATATGGACATATTGGTAGAAATATTTATTATGGTTCATACAAATCTCCTAGAATTTTAGCTTGGTCTATAGGAGTAATAATTTTAGTCTTAATGATGGCTATAGCTTTCTTGGGTTACGTAGATAGCCCAAAATGGTTTAATAGAAGTATTTTTTATGTAATTTATTTGAATTTCATATGTTATATTATACAAAATTCAATTAATGAACTTAAGGCAGGGTACAATATGAAAAATACAAAATATAATAAATTAAATTCTAAGACAAGAGACCTTTTACAGAACCCTAATATAAGAAGTTATAGTACAATTTCTACTTCAAATAGAGGTGATGAATTTCCTTGTTCAGAAAAATTAATTACAATAATTAGAGAATTAGGATTAAGTCCAATATTTATTTACGAAGATCTAGATTTAAAAAATACTAGAAAACAAATATTAAATGAAACTAAAGGTTTAAGCGGTATATACATGATAGTTAATTTAATTACTGAAGATTACTATATAGGTTCCGCTGCAACTAATAAATTTTTCGCTAGATTCAGTAACCATCTAATTTACTTTAGAGGTAGTAAAATAGTTAAATTAGCAGTAAAAAAATATGGAATAGAAAATTTCGCTTTTGTTATATTAGATTTATATCCTAATATTGTGAATAAAGAAAATAATAAAGAATTGTTGGATTTAGAAGACAAATATTTAAAATTGTTATTGCCTAATTATAATATTTTAACTGAAGCAGGTTCTAGCTTTGGTTATAAACATACTGAAGTCGATAGACAAAAAATGAGAGATATTTTTAGTGATGCAAGAAGAGAAAGAATAGGTAATTTAAACAAAGGAAAAAAGTTATCTCTTGAAACAATAGAAAAAATGAGAGAAAAGGCTTTGAATAGACCTCCTATGTCTGATGAAACTAGAAACAAATGTATCGTCCATACAAGACCTGTAGTTTTATATAATCTTAATGGGACTATTTATGGAAAGTATCCTACTATTTTGGATGCAGCTAAATCTATAAACTGCAATGAAAAAACTATTAGAAGAGCCTTAAAAACAGAAAAAGGTTTAGTAAAAAGACAATGGATAGTTAAAGATTTGTCAAAACAACAAAAATAACAGAATAAAAACGATTATTTAAATAATTCTCCCCTCCAAGAAGAATTTGAATCTTTGTAATAAAACAGAGTAGATAAGATAAAAAAATAAAATCATATATGATTTTCTAAAATTCTATAAGTGGATGATGATTTAAATTATTATCACCGTTAGACACTATCAATCTTATTTACTAATTAAATAAACAATGTTATCAAGAATAATTAAATTATTTAAGAATTATGATAAACTTAAAAATTTGAAATGGACTAAAAAAGGGATATATTTATATATTTCGTATGTAATTGTTATAATAAAAACTATTGTTTCACATCCTATATATAGAAGTATTAAACATTCATTTAATATATTATTAATATTATTAATTGCTTATATTACGTACTTATATTTATCTTTAGAAATAAATAATTTAGATAATATCAATAAATCTTTTTTAGATTTATTCAAAAGTGTATAAAATACATTAGAGATAAATCAGATTATTTATTAAATGAACAAGTAATTTCATTGAAAGAAGAATCAAACTTCTTACCTATTGAAACAGAAATATTATCTGATGAATCTAATATTTCTTCAAATAATTCTATTACAAATAATAATTCACATTATTGGGTAATCGGTATTACAATAGTTGTAGCTATTTCAGGAATAATTATATATAATTATTATCCTGATGTGTGAAATTCTTTTTATAAGTTCGATAATACTCCTGCTAATACTCCAGATTTATTACATTCTCCAGTTGCTGAATCTCCAAAATCACCAACACATTCAGATTATTTTAAAGATCTTTCAGAAATGGAAAATACTCCTAAAGCGTCTTCTTCAAATTCACCAACCTCTTAAAATTCTATTTCTAATAAAATATAATAATTCAGATTTTATTATAATTATAATCCCCTCCTCTAATTAAACATTGTTTCTAAAGATTTTTGTTTTGTTTTCTTAAAAGAACAAGAAAATTTATTTTTTCTTGATTTTCTTAATAAAAAGAAAAAGTTAATAAAATCCCTGCCTTAAGTATTTATTAATTATTTTTAATTCTATTAAATCATAGTCCCACAAGTAAGAATCTTTTTGCAATCTTCATAGAAAAATAAAGATTAAAGTGGTATGTCTCGACGGAGATATAGAATAATCATAAGATTATTTGGCAATATTAGTGAAAACGATTAAAGAAGTTTAAACTTTCAGATCGTCGGTTATATGAATGATCGCGACAGACTGGGTCACTAATGGGTGTCTGAAATGATGCTTAATGCACAGTCGAAACTTTTGGTTAGTTAGTGTTAATTTAACTAATAGAATAAACGAATTTAAAGTTATTCTAGCTTTCTATGGATATTGTCCGTATTAAGTAAGTTTGTATGTATTACCTTATGGTCAAATGAGTTTATGGGGTGCCACAGTTATTACTAATTTATTGAGTGCTATCCCTGTTTTTGGTCAAGATTTAGTTGAATTAATTTGGGGAGGATTCTCAGTATCTAATGCTACATTAAATAGATTTTTCTCATTACATTATATCTTACCATTTTTATTAGCAGCTTTAGCTTTAGCTCACTTAATTGCTATTCATACACACGGATCAAATAATCCTAACGGTATATCATCAAATGGTGATAGATATGCTATTCACCCTTATTATATGTTTAAAGATCTTATTACTATTTTCTTCTTCTTCTTAGCTTTATCTGTATTGGTTTTCTATTACCCTAATTTGTTAGGACATAGTGATAATTATATAGAAGCTAATCCTATGAGCACACCTGCAAGTATTGTACCAGAATGGTACTTATTACCATACTATGCTATTTTAAGATCAATTCCTAATAAATTATTAGGAGTATTAGCTATGTTTGGATCATTATTTATCTTATTAGTATTACCTATTGTAGATGTATCAAGACAAAGAGGAAGTCAATTTAGACCCGCTATGAAAGTAGCTTTCTGGTTCTTTGTATCTAATTTCTTCATCTTAATGTGGATTGGAGCACAACATCCAAATGAACCTTTTGTATTTATTGGACAAGTATCAACATTCTTCTATTTTGCATGGTTTGTATTAATTGTTCCTATTATAGGTTTAGTTGAAAATACTTTAATAGATATAGCTACAGAATAATAGTATAAATAGTTCTAAATCCTTTTTTAATATTTTAATCTCTTATGTTAAACCCCTCCATATTTATTCTTTAATATATAAAAATGATTTTACAAAAAGAATAATTTAATAAATCATAGATAAAATTAAAAGAAATATATAATATAATAATATTATATTCTTAAGCAATCTACTAAAAACATAAATATGATGTGTTTTATTAAATATAATAATATGTATTAATTATATGTCAATTTATAATAATACTATTATTATTCTTACAAATGAAAATAGCTTATAATGTGTTTATAGTTATTTTCATCTTTATTTACTGTATGTAATATTCGTAGTATGTTATTTTATTTTAATTTATAATTTTGGTCAAATTTAATTTATCATGATTAAATCACATAATTTTCAATTTTTCCCTTATCATTTAGTAGAAGTGTCTCCATGGCCTATAGTATTAAGTTTTGCTTTATTAAATTTAACTATTGGAGCAGTAATGTTTATGCAAGGTTACTATTCTGGAGATCTTATCTTAGAATTAGGATTTATCTTAACTTTAGGAGGTATGGTTTTCTGGTTTAGAGATGTAGGTAATGAAGCAGCTTTAGGAGGACATCATACAAAACAAGTTAAAAAAGGATTAGAAATAGGATTCTTACTTTTTGTTGTTAGTGAAGTTTTTGCTTTCTTAAGTATTTTCTGGGCTTTCTTCCATGCTAGTTTATCACCTGCCATTGAAATAGGAGGAGTATGGCCACCTCAAGGTATAACTCCATTAAATCCTTTTGCTATACCATTATTAAATACTATCTTATTAGTATCTTCAGGAGCTTTTGTTACTTATGGACATCATGCTTTAATAAATGGAAACAGAAAAGATACTTTAAGAGGATTAGAATTAACTGTATTATTTGCAGTTCTTTTCACTTTCTTACAATATTTAGAATATGCTAATTCATCATTCTCAATATCAGATTCTGTATTTGGGAGTGCTTTCTACTGTTCAACAGGTTTACATGGTATTCATGTAATAGTTGGAACTATCTTTATCGTAGTACAATTAGTTAGAACTATAAATTATCATGTGACAAATACTCACCATCAAGGTTGTGAATCAGCTATTTTATATTGGCACATGATAGACATTGTATGGCTATTTCTTTTTATTGCTGTATACTACTGGGGAGGATTATAATTATAATATAATTAACACAAATAATGTTAATTGCTCCTTATTAGTATTAGTTTATTTGATTTTACTTTTCCTAATTATATTAAAATCCCCATTTTTCATTAAAAAATAAGTTAATTCAAAACTTATTTTAACTAAAAAGTAATAAAATTTATTTATTATTTTTTCAATTATTTATTTAAGTAATTAGATTTATAAATGTAAAATTATTTAGATAAAGAATTAGATTTATTAAATGTCCTTAAGGGTAATAAAGCTTTTTTTTTTAAACTTATGAATCTATCAATATTATTATTTTTAATCGGTATTTTAGGGTTTATTTTAAATAGAAAAAATATAATCTTAATGATTATAGCTATAGAGATCATGCTTCTTGCTGTTACTTTATTAGTTTTAATTAGTTCATTTGGATTTGATGATAATATAGGACAAACATTTAGTATTTATATTATTTCAATAGCTGGAGCTGAATCAGTGATAGGTTTAAGCATTTTGGTAGCTTTTTATAGATTAAGAGGAAATATATCTATTAGATCTTAAAATTATTATGTATTTATCAATTTTAATTTTCCCTTTATTAGCGTCTTTTGTATCTGGTTTTATGGGTAGAAAAATAGGTATAACAGGATCACATATTATTACATGTACTTGTTTGTCTATTTCTTCTTTATTAGCTACAATAGCATTTTATGAAGTTGGTATATGTGGTTCACCTGTATCAGTTTATTTATTTAATTGGATAGATTCAGAATTTATGTCTATTTCATGGGAATTCTTATTTGATCAATTAACTGTTTCTATGTTTATTCCTGTATTATATATATCGACATTAATTCATATTTATACAACTTCTTATTTAGCTGAAGACCCTCATAATCAAAGATTCTTCTCTTACTTATCTTTATTCACTTTTTTCATGTTATTATTAGTTTCTGGTGCTAATTATTTTGTTATGTTTATAGGTTGGGAAGGTATTGGTGTAGTTTCTTATTTATTAATTAACTTCTATTTTACTAGAATTCAAGCCAATAAAGCAGCTATATTAGCTTTAACAATGAATAGAGTAGGAGATATGGGATTAAGTATAGGATTCTTTGCATTATTTGCTTTATTTGGATCTGTTGATTATTCAACAATTTTTAGTTTAGCACCTTTTATGAATGAAACAGCTATTACAGTTATAAGTTTATTATTATTAATGGGAGCTATGGCTAAATCAGCTCAAATCCCTTTACATTCTTGGTTACCTGGTTCTATGGAAGCTCCTACACCAGTTAGTGCTTTATTGCATGCTGCTACACTAGTTACAGCTGGTTTATATTTATTAATCAGATCATCTGCTATATTAGAATTCAGTCCGACTGCTTTATTAGTTATTACTTTAATAGGAGCTAGTACAGCTTTCTTTGCAGCTACTTGTGGGTTAGTACAAAATGATTTAAAGAGAATAATTGCTTTCAGTACAATATCTCAATTAGGTTATATGGTAATGGCTGTAGGTTTAAGTCAATATAATGTAGCTTTAATGCATGTAGTAAATCATGCTTTCTTTAAAGCATTGTTATTCTTAGGTGCAGGTGCAGTTATTCATAGTTTCGCTGATGAACAAGATATTAGAAAAATGGGAGGTTTAATAAAATTCTTACCATTTACTTATACAGCTATGTTAGTAGGATCTTTATCATTATTAGCTACTCCTTGGTTAACAGGTTTCTATAGTAAAGATTTAATAATAGAATTAGCTTATGGACAATACAGTTTTTCAGGTATTTATGCTTACACATTAGGAAGTTTAACAGCAGGATTAACAGCTTTTTATTCATTCAGATTAATAAGTTTAGTATTCTTAACTGTACCAAATGGTATTAAAAATGTTTATTTAAATTCTCATGAATCTAACTTTGCTGTGGTTATTCCTTTATTTATTTTAGCTTTATTTAGTATATTCTTTGGATTTGTTTTATCTGATTTATTTGTTGGAGTAGGTTCTGATTTCTTTGCTAATTCTATTTTTGTTAATCCTAATAATATCTCAATTATTGAAGCTGAATTTAGTTTACCTTTAATAATTAAATTATTACCTACTATATTCTCTATATTGGGTGCTACAAGTGCTATATTCTTATATCACGTGTATCCAAATTTTATTATTAATTTAACTGAATCTGCTTTAGGTAGAAAAATTTATACTTTCCTTAACGGAAAATATTTCTTTGATGTAATTTATAATTATTATTTTATTTCCGCAGGATTATTAACTGGTAATACAATATCTAAAGTATTAGATAGAGGAGTAATAGAATTAGTAGGTCCTTATGGTTTAGCTTCTGTATTAGAAAATACAGCAAATAATATAGCTAAGTTAGATACTGGAGTTATTACTACTTATTCTTTATATATAACTATAGGAATATTGTCATTAGCATTCTTAGTATTCGCACCTTTATTATTCGATACATTTATCATATCTGAATTTAGATTAATTGTTATCTATATATCTGCTTTATTATTTTCTTTATTACCTAGTTTATCTCATAAACATTAACTTACAGTACAGATTTTTAACTAAAATTATGCTTTAAAGTATAATAAATTCTACATTTAGGAAATAAATACA
Source organism: Phylloporus arenicola (assembly GCA_038091335.1). Taxonomy (NCBI): domain Eukaryota; kingdom Fungi; phylum Basidiomycota; class Agaricomycetes; order Boletales; family Boletaceae; genus Phylloporus; species Phylloporus arenicola. The sequence continues at coordinate 4,221 of JBBPOH010000008.1, read as the reverse complement.
CACAACAAATAACAAAACATAAACAAAGAAAAAATGTTAACTTTATTATTAATTACTCCTATAATAGGTTCTCTATTTATTTTATCTATACAAGAAAATTCTTTAAATAGTAATTCTAAAATGAGAACTATTGCTATTACCACTTCTTTAATTAATTTCTTAATTTCTATTTTCTTATGGTTAAATTTCGATTCTAATACAACTCAATTTCAATTTGTTTCTGAATTTGATTACTTAACTTTTGGACATTTAAATTTTGGTGTTGATGGAATATCTTTATATTTTGTATTATTAACTACTTTCATTACTCCTATTGCTATCATTTCTAATGCTTATAACATTAATTCTAACTTGAAATTCTTTTTAATCTCTTTCTTAATTTTAGAAACTTTACAATTAGCTTTATTTTTAGTATTAGATTTATTATTATTTTATATATTCTTTGAAAGTGTATTACCTATTTTATTTATAATAATAATTGTTTACGGATCTGGAGAATTTAGATTTAGATCAGCTAATTTATTTTTCTTATATACATTATTTGGATCTTTATTTATGTTATTAGCTATTTTACAAATTTTTAATTTAGCGGGTACTACAGATTTCCAATTATTATCATTAGTTGAAATTAATGCTGATGCACAAAAAATTTTATGGTTAGCCTTTTTCTTAGCTTTTGCTATAAAAACACCTTTATGGCCTTTTACTGGATGGCTATATAGAGCTCATGCTGATAGTCCTTTAGCAGGATCTATTTTATTAGCTGCTACTATATTAAAATTTGCTACATATGGTTATATAAGAATATTAATTAATTTCTTACCTGATGCTACAAATTATTTTGGTCCTTTAGTTCAAAGTGCGCCGGAACATTCCGAGGGGTAGCCGAGCCATGCAGCCAATCAGACATGAGACGCAAGGCGCCAGCCAATCGCGGCGTTCGTTTCGCGGTAAGTTTTTCCCGTTATGCGCGCTTTATCGATTAATCCGCACTTTACACGCACTTAACACTTCGTTGCATGCACTCCGCTGCAACAACGCGTACGTTCCACTCCTTTTTCTCTCCTCGTTTCCAAGCACAGTAAGCCATTGCTTCCACTATTTTTTTTCTGCACCAGTTCCGTCAAACGCCCACCACAGTCACATCGTTCCACCGTCCCCACTCACCGACCTCCACGCATGTCCGATTTAGGAAGGTGAGGTAAGCCCGTCTCGCGTGCCTCTGTCCTTGCGCTCGACGTCGAGCGCCGCAACTCAAGCTTAGCGGTCCCCAACGGCCACCATCCGCCAGGTATCTCCCAAACCACCAAAGCCACCACTGCCATCAGAGTAGTGCCCCACCAAGCCACTCATCGACGACAGAAAACGTTCCGTCTCACCGGATACGATTCTGACGCCAAGGGCGACCTCTCAAACCTCCGCACGATGCACGGTGCAGGTTCGGGAAAGCATCTTGAGTCAGCATTACCTGCCATCCCGGCTGCGCTCGCAATGACAATAACCTAACCCTTCCCTTCGGTGGATTTTGATCCACTTCTCCTTTTAATCCTGTCGAGCCACACCATGGCACGCGAGTTCCCCCCTCCTTTTTACCCCGTCGAGCCAAACCATGGCACGCAAGGACCTCCCCCCTTTGAACCCTGTCGAGCCACACCATGGCACGCGAGTTCTCCCCTCCTTTTTGCCCCGTCGAGCCAAACCATGGCACGCAGGGACTTCCCCCCTTTGAACCCTGTCGAGCCACACCAAGGCACGCGAGTTCCCCCCTCCTTTTTACCCCGTCGAGCCAAACCATGGCACGCAGGGACCTCCCTCCTTTGAACCCAGTCGAAAATAACCCTAGGAAATGGACCTCTCCAAGGACCTCCATGACTGGAACAGCCGCCTCAACGACAATGAGCGCCACTTTATATCTCACGTCCTCGCCTTCTTCGCGGCCTCCGACGATATCGTCAACGAAAACCTTGTTGAACGCTTCTCCAACGAGTTCCAGGCTGCTGAAGCCAGGTGCTTCTACAGCTTCCAGATCATGATGGAGAGCATCCATTCCGAGACGTACTCGCTCTTCATTGACACATACATCAAGGACGCCGCTCAACGTGAGTATCTTTTTGACGCCATTGACGCCATCCCTTGCATCAAGCACAAAGCCAACTGGGCCCTCGGACGAACGGTCAACATTTGCCGAACGTCTCATTGCTTTGCGGCCATCGAGGGCATCTTTTTCTCTGCTTCCTTCACTTCCATCTTTTGGTTGAAAAAGCGCGGCCTCATGCCTGGACTTACTTTCTCAAACGAGCTCATCAGCCGTGACAAAGGGATGCATACTGACTTTGTTTCCCTGCTCTTCAGCCACCTGAAGCGTTGACCCCATCCTGATGTTGTCCGGCGCATCCTCACGGAGGCTGTCAAGATTGAACAAGAATTCTTGATGGGTAAGTTACCCAATCATACCCATTGCTTTTTCTAAACTGAACGTGTCAGATGCCTTGCCAGTCGCATTGATCGGCATGAACGCGAAGCTAATGTGCTAGTACATTCAAGAATTCGTGGCCGACCGTCTACTTGTGTCGCTAGGCAACGACAAGGTCTACAATGCGATGAACCCTTTTGACTTCATGGATATGATTTCGCTTCAAGGCAAAACCAACTTTTTTGAGAAGTGCATGTTGGACTATTCCAAGGCGAATGTAAACCACAATTTGAAGAGTGGCACAGTCGCTTCCTGCCACATTGACCATGCAACGCATCATTATGGAGTCCGTCAAAATTGAATGGAATTCTCGACGGGTAAGCTACCAGCAATGCCCGATCCCTTGTACTAACTGATTTCAGATGCCTTCAAGCCTGTCGTGCTGAGCGATGAATGCAAGCTTGTGTGCCAACACATTGAGTTTGCCTGGTCTACGATGTGACAAACCTATTCGACTTCATCTGGAGAGTTTCGGCACTTTAAAGGCAAGTGCGAGTCACAATTTGAAGATTGACTATATATAGCTATTGACTAGACAGTATGACGCAGCCTTCAAGTGTGTCAGGGGCCCCCTGACGGGTGACCTTCGTTCAGCTCACCCATCACACGATGGGCGTGAAAGAACTGTGGGATGTATGTATCTCCATTGAGTCCATATTCCTGTACTGATGGCTTCTCAGGTTGTGTCGACAACCGCCGATAAGCGGTCGCTGCTGGAATTTGCCTCAAATGAAGGCTTTCGAACGCCTGCAGAACATGACAGTGGTACTCCAAAATTGATGAGAGTTGGGGTGGATGCAAGGTAAGCTCTTCGTTGATGATATGCCGTTGTGTGGTATACTGATCATTCCAACTGTACGCAGCACATGGATGCACTCTGTTTGTGCAGTCTTTCGCTATAACCATGCAGGTGCTGGCCCAAACCCTGAGCTACGAACACTTTTCTATCGGCTGGCGACAGTTCTCTCGATGCCAATCCATGCCTTCTTTGTCTTCGATGCCAATCCACGCCTTCTTTGTCTTCGATGGCTCTGCACGGCCAAGCGTGAAGCGTGGCACACATGTACACAAAAAAAAACATTGGCTCACTCAGCTGTTTCAGGACCTATTGGACACATTCGGATTCTCATGGTGTGAGGTGAGTTTGCGCCTTTGTCTTTGTCCACCGGGCTTCCTAGTGCCATCTGCTCACCCTATCTCATTTCAAGGCCCCTGGTGAAGCAGAGGCTGAGCTCGTGGCCCTCAGCCAAAAAGGGCTTGTTGAGGTGGTCCTCACCTTCGACAGCGATGCGTTGGTGTTTGGCACGACATGTGTTGCTCGCTGGTAAGTCCTTGTGTTGCTCATTGACTGGATCCCTCCTTACCCTTGCCCTCACCAGCCCCACAAATCCCAGGCATTTTGATTCAATCGAAATATACACCGATCATGTCATATCTGCTGCTACGGAGCTGCAGCCACCCGGCCTGGTCTTGATGGCCGTTCTCTGTGGTGGTGACTATGATGTGAGTGTGCATGGGATTACCAGTGGTTGTGCTGATGATACGTGGTCAAGGATGGCCTTTGTGATTGTGGCGCAACAATTGCCTACGGGCTTGCCAAGTATAGGCTGGGCGAAAGCGTCATGGACGCTTTCACAACAAAGGACCAGCCAGCGTTCATGCAATATCTCGCTGGCTGGCGTCATCAACTCCGCAACATACTTGCCACGGACCCGGAAGGCCTCCTGGGACGACAGTACCCATCCTTG
>JBBPOH010000007.1:0-46701 GCA_038091335.1 Phylloporus arenicola | reverse complement strand
TTTGACACATTGCGACATGCGCGACGACGACGACGACGCGGCCATGCCCGTACCACCAACCACCACCACCTCCCATTCAACACGTTGCGACGCGCGCGACGACGACGACGCCGCCATGGCCTTGCCTCCACCACTCCTCCGGCCTCCCACTCCCACTCGATGCATTGCAGCGCCGCAACGACAATAACACGGCAACGGTGCCATGTCGACACCGTGCCCATCCCCATGCCACATCCTCCACTGTACAACGACAACGCCGACACCGATGTGACGTTCACAATGACGCGTCGATATCGGCGTCAACGCGATGCAGTATAGTACCACGGGTATCAGTACCCGTGGCTGTGGGTAGCGGGTTTGGTGCGGGTAGTAAATGTCTGGCCTGTACCATACGTGTGATGATTGATTGATCCCGCTGCGGGATCAGTCTTACTTACATTTCATACTTATGCTACAGCTCGTACCACTTAAGTAATAGTACAAAGCACGGTGGGAGCGAAAAAAAGCGCGGCAAGGAAAGAAAAACGCGGCGAGATAGTGAAAAAATGCGGCGAGTAGCGAGAAACTGCGACGACGGTCCGAAAATATGCGACGGATTAAATGTGCGAATTTACCGTCATATACATGCCCAACCAGCAGCTTCCATTATTATTATGTAATTTGCATTTGAAACCCCATAATAAGCTCTGAAATTTCCGACAAAGTGCCAACCAAATCAGTGACGCCGTACGCGGCACTGAATAAGATGTGACCACTGAATCAGTAACAGCGTCACTGGTCCCTGAGGCCTGAAGGCCTGAATACCAGTGATTTTACTTCCGTGCGTTCATTCTCGACCACCACTATGAAATTATTGTCGCGAAAGCGCCGCATAGACTACGCCGTCCTACCCACCGAGCCCACTCGGGGCCACCTAAAATGGCGGCGGTGTCGCATCTCGCACGCTGCCAATGTCACGCTCCGTCGTCTGCTGTTTTGCCTTGCCTGTGCTCCATTCCTCATCGCATTTGCTATTCTCTGCCAGGGATTACCCCCATCCTACGACGACATCAGATCTTTTGAACGACGACTTCCGCAGCACTCCGTCGCCGCATTGACCCGTGCCAACGACCGTCCTGCTCGTTATCTCAGATTCCCAGGCCACCTCTGGGGACATGGCTTGAACAACGTTCTCCAGGAAGCGTGCGTGTTCTCTCACCGCCCCTTTTACCTTGCTCACACATCCGCAGTCTGTTGATGTCCTATTTGGCCTATGTCTCCAACGTCTCATTTGTCTTTGAGGACTACACCTGGTCACATTTACCCCTTCCATGGATGCTATATGGATTTGCCCTTCGCCCGACACGAATACCTATCAACGCAATCGTAGCGGGTCCGACCGCTGGTGGACCTATCTTCGGGTCCTCTCAAGCCCCCCTTGCCGTCAGCGCTGAGTTCTATGAGCGCGTTTGCTCCGATCCACACATCGTCCCTTACGTCCTCTGCTCCGCCGATGCTCCAAATGACGCGGATGGCGCGGCAATGATCGAGTATTGGCAAGCCCAACTTGCCCAAGTCGATGCGCAATGCATCGAAATCGATTCATCTGCACACGACGTGTTCGATAGATTGTAAGTGGTCTATTCCCCACACTACAATTCCGTCATCTCACCATTCTGTAGCTTCTTTGGCGGACCACGCATTCTCTCCCTCTTTGAATCCCTCGCCGCCTCCCCTATCCTCCGCGACTTTACATGGTCCCCACTTGTCCAGTCGGCCGTCGCACGCAACTTTGCGCTGCTCCAACCTCGTTCTGCTAAACACATATTTGCCTCGGACCTCCAGGGCACACTGGACGGCCTTGTCGCTGTCCATCTTCGTCGTGGCGATTACGTTCGTCACTGTCCAAACCTGGCCAAATGGGGCGCAGATTACATGGGTATCAACCAACATCCATCCTTGATCGACCGGTTCGATCCTCGCCCGTTTGACAATGACACTGAAGCAAAGGAGGCGTATTACCTCACCCATTGTCTCCCGACGATCGCTCAGCTCGTTGCACGATTGCACGACATCCGGGTACAGCGCCCCGGACTGCGGCGGGTGTACGTACTTTCCAATGAGGGTGTGTGGTTCCTGGGCGAGCTCAAGGACGCGGTCGAAAAAGACGGATGGTCGGATTTGGTCAGCACAGTGGACGTGGAATTAGATGCGGAGCAGTATCATGTCTCGATGGCAGTCGACATGGCCATTGCGGAGAGAGCAGAGGTGTTTGTTGGCAATGGGGTACGTGTTTGATTTATTCTTTTCGCCATGCTAATTCCCTCTTTTTAGTTTTCGAGTCTGTCGTCCAATGTGGTCATGTTGCGATTAGCCAAGGGAATGGACCCGTCGAGCAACCGTTTCCTGTAATCATTCATCCTTCTTTGTTGTACCACATCACTATATGCATTCGGATGTATACATAGCCGAGCTTCGGAAAAAATTCTATTCAAGCTTCTTTATCATGATGTCTCATTCATCCGCCATCCATCTGATCACCACACCACCTTTCTCTTCACCTTCATCTTGCCAACGTCGTTGAGAATCAGGTAGGCGGGTTTACGTCAGTGCAAGAGAACTTTTGGACGATATGCAATGCAACAAGGCAGAAAATATTGCTTACATGGAGGCAAAGCGTCTCGTGTTGGCCAGCAGCAAGTGGGACCCCTAAGTATGCACTACGCATGCAGATCGGGAGGGAACCAAGTCCGGAATTCGAACTTTAAGCTTTACCCCTGACAGTTTTTTGCCTCTCTAGTGGTGGTGAGTTCGAGACCAACAACTTTCAGTCGCACCCAGACTTGCATGGTGACAAACAACTCGTATCTTGACGGTCCACGAAATAAAAAAAGCATCCATGAGAAAAGAAAAAAGGTCAGCGACACGGGTCTATTCCTTTCCCCATAAAATAACTGTATCGCAGGATCCCAGCTAACCCTGACCGATACCCCACACCTCGAGCCCGACACACTCGAACGGCACGTCTGCCCTCGCCTTGGCAACACCGTTCCGCCCCGGACCTGTCTTTGGCTGTGCACACAAGGGGGGATTTCCAAAGGTCGGGCAGTGTGCCGAGGAACCTTCCACGAGCGACGCGCCAATGTAAAGCCCATAGTGTCCGTCTCTGTAACCATCAAACCGCTAAGGCCAAAAAAGGGAAGACAGAGAGAGAAACGCACCCGCCACCAAAGGATAGGAAGGTGGGCTCACAGAGCGCCACGTACTCGTTCTTACCCGTCCAGGTGTACACCTCTACTCGGCCCTGTCGTTCCCCATCCACGGCGGAATGATACCGCCACAGAAACCTGGGGTGGATGTGAGGACAGAATACCACGAGGAACGGAATAAACGCACGACTCGCCGGATCCGTAGTAGCCACCCTTTTCCAACTTGATGCCCTCGCTCAGCCAGGCACCAAAGATGGTATCGTGTGTGTCGTGGATAACCAATAAGCCGCCTTTGAGCGGATTCGGATGCGCGCGCGAAGGTATGCGTGGCTCACATCGCGCATGGAGTGTGTTGAGCGAGATCCCATGCTGGTCGATTGAATACAAAAGTGTCCAGTGCCGCGAGAGCTTCATCAGTGCGGGCAAATGTGGTCGAATCTAGATATATGCGCGCGTCAACAGGTCCTGAAAAGGAAAAGGAGAGATACGGACGAGATTGGCCATCTCCTCGTCGAGCACACGTGTAGTGCCCTCTGACCTGCCACAGAGCGTGATGTCCTTGCCACGCCTTGTATGCGTTGTCGGATCCGTCCCCGTCCCCGCTCCTAGACCCAGGCCGACTGGATTTACCAGCCCGAGCTTTTCCTCTTGCTCCAGCATATCAGAGAATCCATGATCCCAGCCACGGTCGCCTGCAAACCCTGGCGCACCCGTAGGTGGGATATATGGCGTTGACGCAAATGGTGACCCATGTGTGACTGTGGTGCTTGCAAATGGGGAGGAAACGCGAGAATAGGTAGTTGGCGCAGAGGATGGTGTGAACGAGGGGATGGCGGTGGGCGCTGTCGAGCGGGGTCGGCCGGATGGTAGTAGTGATACAAGACTGGATGAGATGCGCGAAAGCGTGGCGTGTGCGGGATGAGACGAGGACGAAATGGTGGATGTTGATGCCGATTTTAAGGAGGAAGGGGCTGGTTGAGATGAGATGGGGAGGGATATGCTGGAATCTGAGGGGGAGGATATCGAAGGGGGTGAGGGACTCCCAGCGCTCAGGCGCGGTGGAAGCGGGACGCGAGCTCTGGAGGGACTCCGGGCAACTTTGATGCTCCCGCCGCGCTCTGTTCTGAAGAGTTTTGGGTTATGCATATCTGAGGCAAGTGCCTCTGCCAGGGCATCGTCAGTGGATGGAATGCGAATGTGTGGTGGTGGCGTAGTTGGTTGGGTATTGATAAAGTACATGGGGTCATCTTGGTGCTCGAGCAATTCGTCAAGCACGCCTCTTCTACTGCGTTCCGCAGCCGTCTTGGCATGAGAAGTGAAGTGATCAAAGTAGATGAGACTCGAATTTTGGGACGAAACAAAGGGTCCATCGAGAGAGAGAGGGTCCTGAGACGGCGGAACAGACACAAACGCGCCAAAGTCCGAGTCTGTTGACTTGCGTGAACGGGCGCTGGGTTCAGGGTTTGGTGGAGAGTCAAAGTCAATGAGTGTTGGCGTAGCAGGTGGCGTAGCAGGCAAGAAAAGCGTCGCAAAACGGTCAACGTCAGCTTCACCTGGAAGCGACTCTTGGGCTGGGGGAACGAGAACTGGTCGGGTAGGCATTGGTTGTTCCTCTTCCTATGTCAGATGCATCAAATGAATGGATTAGTGGCGTTGAGCGTACCAAGTCAGCACACAGGGTCACAGCCACGTAGTCAGTTAGGGGTTTACAAATCCAGATCCACTCCTTTTCAAGCAAGGTCGCATAATCCCAAGCAACCGATTACCTAGTTTGTTTGTTCATATTTAGAATCTGCAATTGAAGCACGTTTTTCAGCTGTCAGCAAGGTAATGGCTCTCGTATGGGAGAGGCACACGTCTCTCTATTTTGCAGATGGAAACATCGTCCTCTGTGCTCCACTTTCAGGAAACACTCATGGATGGCTTTTCCGTGTTCACAAATCAGTTCTATCCAGTCACTCTTCAGTTTTTTCAGATATGTTTTATGTCTGTGAACCCGGTAACAGTGTCAGCAGAACTGAGGCAGCTGACATCGACCCGGAAGCTCCTGCCAGTAAAACAATGACTGATCTCTATGATGGCGTCCCTCTTGACCGGACGATGGAAATCACCTGGAATCTGTCCTCAAAATACTGTACTATCAGAGGTGATTGGCTCAGTATCCTATTCCGTTGAGACGACTCATCAGATGCTCTACAGTCCTTTGCCATGGATACCTCGTAGCCCCCATTGCCCTGACCGCATCACACCAATCCTGGATTTGTCTAGGAAATACGGGATTGATCGCATACATGACCAGATCAAAGGCCATCTCGAATTAGATTGGCCCCAGACGCTGAAGGATTGGGACAAACTCGAAAAAGACATCGAGTTCATGGCGAATGACCCAGGCGCGGGACTTATCGACGACCATTTTCCCGAGCCAGCAGCTGCCATCAGGCTTGCGCATCAATTCAACATCCCTAACATTCTACCTGCCGCATTCCACCATCTCTCACGTCTTTCTATCCTTGACGATTGGGACAAGACGCACGTGGTCCCATCTGAATCTACAAGCACTCAAAACCGCACAAGACGTACTGCACGATGGGATCTGTTTTCTGCACAGGATTTTCGCTGCCTTCTCCTTGCCAAGGCAGAATGTGCAGCGATCGTGCGTGGGTGGACCAATCTCGGCAACCACGAAGATGATGATGATGAAGATGAAGATTGCCAGATTGTGGTGACGCTGTGGGGAGATATTCGTGACAGGTGTTTGCAATCTACAGATCCTCTCGCGCTGCTTCGGAGCCCGTTTGTGTCTACAGCTCGCCAGAAATCTTGTCAGAGGTGTGTGAACGGGCTGAGGGTTAAAATTCCAGCATTGCGCGAGAGGATTTGGGAAAAGTTAGGTGAACTGTGCCTTGAATGACTTCCAATTATATATCATTTTGGTTTATGCCAGAATACCTTTAGATCCCGTTCAATCTACGGTAACTCGTACGGATAGATTCTCGCTACCTGACATCCTTGACCAAAGCCTTGTAAAAGACTACAGCACATCGGAAATCGAATGCACTTTGTATTCATCCAACTCTGAGAACCACACAAAATATCTCATATGTCCGTTATCCAAAGATTCGATCTACGTCGTATGATCTCGATGGCTGAATGGTCCACAGTCGAGTTCCGCGAAACCACGGTCTAAAAACTGTACAGTGGTGAACCCAGTGATATTGTCCACAATAGAACTTCGGATGGACCTGCAGTTCAAGGAATAGTACGGTAGAATTACATCGTGAGAGATGGAAAACACCGATGTTACCGCAGACCGAACGTGGATTTGCAGGTGGTGTGAAGGCTTGTATGGAAGTCAACGGTGATGGGGAAGCCACAGGAGAGGAGAGACGATGAAGTGTGTTAGTTGGTCACTAGAGTTTCGCAGTAAAGCCAATCCACCAGAATTTGAAGCTAACAATTAGAAGTTATTGCTCGCTTGGCTCCCACTGACGATTCATATTGGGTATCACGTACCGTCCGTGAAGATTCAAAGAATAGTTTAATCCGTGCGTCAAAGAACAACCGCTGATTTGTGATGTATCAACCGAGTCGTCTGAAACCCTCGTGGGTATATCCAAGGTAAGAGTGTGATGTAGGTGACCAGAGTCAGCGTCAACAGAGAACGTTCCTAGAGTGTAAGACATCGGTATGGTTTTTACAGATTGAGAGATGCTATACCACGGAAAAGACGTGTGTTCAGGCTCTTGAAGACGTTATAAACTATCGGGCCGTCACCTCGATGCATATATTGTGACCCAGAAATATTCCTATAAGACAGTGTGAATCGATATTATGTACCAAAAATATCCTAGACAACTCGCAACCAACGAGCCATCTTCCGTCGTTGACAATATTCCCTGAGGTCGAATCTCCAGATTTGAACCACACCGCAATGGCTGCGTCATCCAAGGTTTCGCTGGCCATGTGGATTGTATCAGCGTGCGCTCAAGGAACTCGGTCGATTGAGTAGAAAATGGCCCGGGATAACGAGGCAAGTGCGACCGTCCAATTTGACCAGTCTCAAACAAAGGCAAACAAGGTGACAAGTCCTGCCCTGCTCAGACCCAATCAAAAGAGTTCACTGATGAGTTATTTGATCGTATACAGGGTCAATGCTATGTACGTTGTTAAACTAAACGTATCTGCACCTGATCTGACAGAAAAAAGGGACCACATCCTGAATGTGACCTTTCGAGTCCTTTGCTTGCCCTGAGTCGCTCTTTGAGTATGTCTTGTATTGGGTCACTCTGCTCTTCTTTTTTTTTTTTTTTGGCCAGTCACTATCGTTCGACAGAGAAGCCATTGGCATGCAATGCATCCTGCTCGAAACCTTACGGTGGTGCTTCCCAATTGGTAGGTTTGCTTCCTGAACAACTCGACAACACTGGGAAAGATATCTAATTGTCCTGTCTCCAAACGGCACAGCTCCGCTCTCCCTCTGCTCGATATGCAGCTCTTTTTCGGTACCTTTGGAGCGCATCCTGCCAAAGTGCCTAGGATATGCGTTTGATCCGTGGTTAGATGACCCAGTTTAGTTCGCCTCCCACCACACTAGGTTTCCACTGGCGTGGAGCCTCGTAGGGAGCCTCGAAACCACCAATCCAGGCGCCCTTGTGCTCTTATCATTCGGACCTCACCTGCCTCTTTCCACCTGCTGACAGGACGCCATACCCCCAGCATGCCTTGCTTGTATATTTCTGAAATGTCACCCTTTGGAGTCTTCCATTTCTCCTAATACACTTTCCTTCGACGCCTAGAGGAACACCAAGCCTGATCACTTGTAGGCAGAACCGAAGCGTGCTTGATCCCACCTCGGACTTGTCTCGCTCTGAAGCTTCGTCAGCGGCTATGGAGTACCGCTTCTATGAAAAACGACAGAATATGTTGCCCTGGTCATGTCCCTGGAGGTTGGTGGCTGAAACTGACGTAGACCATGTACTAGCTGAGAATCGGTTTTCTGTTCTTCCGTGCCGCTCTGACATGGCGACAAGCCAAAGGCTCGATATTCCGTGTCTGGATCCGTGGTGCTTGGTGAGCGACGACTCGGCAAGCCAGCGCTCGGGCAGAATCACGGAGTAGCAGCAGCAATACTACTTACTAGTACAGTCTACTGCTCCACCAAAGTGGCCGTGACATCATCCTCAGGATTCCAAAGTGGAGAATGGTCGTACTGGGTGAGCTTGCTGTGGGATCCAATGCTGCACTAACAAAGAGAATCAAATAGCGGACCTGGTGAGATGGGTGCTGATGCTTGGCTGGTGCTAGCAATACTATTTGGTGAGCACTTGGGGCGTAGTCTGCGCCTAAGCATTCCATTCGGACTATGCCGACGTCATACTGAATTGTTTTTCAGTATATAAAATCCTCCAGAGATGGTTGGTATTTCGTTCGTTTTCCTCCAAACCTACTCTCAGATTTGCAACTTGACCATGTCTACCCCTTGCGTGCGCTCGCCCCGCACAACTAGCGTGGCGTATCATAATTCTTCTCCTCGTCTTCCCTCTCCTCTCAATCCTGCCCCCAGTTCGTTTTCCCCGCCCAATCCCACCGGATACGCCCCTGGCAACTCGCCCTTCAACGAGATGTCCGACACGCTCTCCCCACTCAGAGAACGTCTTGACTCGGGGTTGACCATCTCTCCACGGACATCGCCCAGCGCTCCCCGTCCTCGCGCCTCTTCCTTTTCCCGCTCCCCCGAGCGATCTCACATCATGCCTCCCCAACCACATCGTGCATATGCGCATCATTCCAGCCCAGGTGGCAGTCCTTTCGTGCAGGGAATCCCCTTTCCCAGTTCCTCTCCTCTTTCTTCGTCTTCCCTCGTTGGTCAATCGCAGTCATCAATGCTACACAATCAGCGTTCGTTTTCACCCCCAAGTAGTTCGAGGCCGGGCTCTCCCGCTTCGATCCACTGCGTACGTTGTCCTGCTCACCGTGTCTGTACGCTTACTGACTTTCATGTAGACCTATTCCCAGTTTCAGACGCGCCCTTTTCGTTCACCAACCCATCACGCGTCTTCACAAATTCATCTTTCCCAAGTCTCACTTTCCCAAACCAGTTCACCTCGGTATACTCGCACGCAGTCCCTCATTCAACAGTCGTTTGGAACACCGCACGCTGGACACGCCGCAGCATCTCTTGCAGACAACACTCGTGGCAGACGCATCTCGCTGGGTGCTGAAACACGTCCGCACCAGTCCGCGCGAGGAAGTCCGATAGCCGTCGATAATTCGTCAATCCAGGACACGTCGATCGCGGTCAAGGGCCGCTCGACGCCTTTGAACGAAGCTCCAATCCGCTGGTGGGGTGGACGAACAGGTTGGGTTGACGACTGGGACATTTTCGCGCAGCAGTCCCATGGCACATGTGATTTCTATGCTACCCCCTTTTCTGGCCAGCTCGACGGAGCGATGGGCATGGCATTCATTCAGCCCGGATACGGGAGTCCGTCGACATTTCGAGAACCGTTTGGCCACGGCGGGGGTAGTCCTGGTGCGTTTTTGGACGAGGAAATTCGCGCATCATTGGATGACGCACGGGGCATAGATGCCGGGTTTGCAGAGCCGTTGTCCCCTGGCCTGGTTCATGCACCAATGGGCACCAATACGGGCTACAGGATGGATGGTATCCCTGTCTCCCCCGCTGTACCGATGCTCATGGCATCTGGCTCCGCAAGGTCAAGAGGTCCTGGGTATAGTGAGGTTGTAGTCGGACCGCTGCCAGCCGACGGAGGCTTTTCTATGCAGAAAGCTGCAGACGAGTTGACTCGATGTCACTCTTGTCATGCCAGTTCGCATGGGAACGCTAGGGGAGGCAACCCCGATGGCCCAGTGAGTGGATGTCTTCACTGTCTCGAGTGCTCTCTGGTTAACGTGGTTGATTTGGCACATAGATAACCCACGAACATGAGTTGAGACATGCCGGGCGTAGCCGTCGATTCAGCGATGCGTCTACGCACTCGTCGACGTCGTACGCCTCGTGCCTGTCTGGTCCATCGCAATCACAATCTCACTCGCTCTTGGTGTCGCCATCGCATACAAGCACCTGTCCTTCTCTGTCCTCGCTGGGTATCGGAATTGAGGAAGCGGAGCGTGAGGGGCTCCGCTCAAGGTCGATTTGGCGACGGAGGAACTCAGGGAGTACCATGAAACGACACAGTAGGGGTTTGAGCAACAGTATCAATGGACATGACGAAGAAGCCGGGCCAGGATGTCGATGTTCTCACTCAGTGCGCGAGGATTTTCCAGAAGGAGTGTGTGCGAGTGATGTGAAGGCTGGTGATGTCGTGGAGCACACAGGTGCCACAGATTCAAAGCAGTTGGCAACACAAACGCAGGACAAAGACGTGGTGAGGCACAGGTTCGTGTTTTCCCGTGTCGGCGCGAGGCAGGGGAATGTATTAGATGAGCAAGCGCAACGGGAGGGGTACATCACGGCCGAGAAGGTATGTCTGGGCGGTTATGTAAATCCCATTCATTGAAGGATTGGGGATCACAGTATGTTTCATTGGCGGTCACATCTATTTTGCCACCTGCGGCCATCACGCACTTGTCGCTTGTTGGCGAAGCTCTTGTGAAGGCAAGAAATTCGGGTACGTTGATGACGGAATCGTGGAAGGCTCTCTTGCTGAACCTGTACTAGCCAAGTATGTTGGTCATGAACTTGGGCCGCTGCTCAAAGATACGCTCTCTGTATCCACCGAGGTTCTTGCACTCGCGCCTCTCCCGGGTCTTGAAGAGGCGGCCAAGGCATTACTCTGCGTATGGGATGCATGTCAAAAGGTGGATGTAAGTCTCTCGATTAATAGGACGCGCATATATTCTCATTTCGTTTCATGGAAAGACAAACCGTCTTGCCTGTTTGCGTCTTGCGGAGCGCTGCGCGACGTTGCTTTACTCTGTTCGATGCGAAATCAATGAAGCGGGGGCGGAAACCGCTCTAGGTCTTGCCGAGCCTGTCGAGAAGTTGTGTGGTGCACTTGTACAGGTGGGTAGATGTGGATCGTGTTTTATTCGACCGACGTCATCTTTTAGATCCGGACATTTCTCGAGACGCAGCTCCATCGGCCATTTTTGAAGCGATATGTGAGGAGAGAAGAGATTGCGCGGGAGCTTCAAGCGTGTAACGAGGCGATCACAGACGCCGGTTCGAGGTTTGGGGTGAGTCTGTCAGACTCCGTTGGATGGTTACCCGTACTGAGCGACTGGGTAATACAGCTCTCTGTGCAAATTCGCACGTACCAGGAAGTGGTGTCGATGATGAAAGAGTCGAAGCGTTGGTTCGCACAGGAGGCGCAGGCGCTCGTCTTGTTGGACCATCAGATGATGCAAAGACACTATGCGATGATGTATGGCTCGCAGGCTCCAAGGCAGCAAGTGGTTGGCTTCCCGAGTGGAAACGCCCTGGGTCTCTCAATGGATGGCGAGGTGATGGGCGAGGGACGCAACGGCGATCGCGAAGGTTGTCTATCCCCTCCGCCTGTACATGGACCCTCCTCGTCAATCATGAGGGGGGTGATATCGACCGAGGTTGCAGGCCTATCGGGGCACCCTACATCCACATCCTCTATTGTGTCGACTGGGCTCTCATCCGATGGAACGGATTCCGCTGTGCTTACCACACCGACGCTGACCAGGGCTACCTTTGTTATGGAGGAGACTCAGACGAAGATAACACCCACGCATCCAACATGTCCCATGCAGGCACTTGCACAGGTCCACCGGGCTCAAGATGCTATTGATGCAGCGGCGGATGAGGCAGCCCTCCGAGGGACGTTGACAGGTGCGTTGGATGCGCAAAATGACGTGGAGATGGTTCGTTGCTTGCAGGTTGGTCGAGGAGAGATTTCTGAGGCTGCCGAGACCCTTCGGCGGACGTTGGGCACTGCCGCAGAAGGGTGCGATGATGGGAATAAACACGTCACACCGGGATGCAGAGAGCAGGGCGTGGACAAGGGGCACACCGAACTTGATAGGAAATTTATGCAGAGCGGGATTGAAGCGATGACGAGGCTGACGAACGTCGTTGCGAAGCGACCACAAGACGAGGGGGGACATATAGAACATGAAGACGCTGTCCCCGGTGCTGCGCAGGACTTACCAACCTGGACGATTACGAGGTATGTCTCCGACCTCTGATTGGACCTTCGCTAATACGGCGCGTGGCGGACAGGTATGAGGTCATTCGAACGCGCAAGATTGGCTTGGGGTTCTTTTCGGACGTTTATCTCGGTCACTGGCACAAACTCGATGTCGTCATCAAGGTGTTGGCACACAGCGTCTCACGAGAGGCGTTTGTACGTTACGTCGAATTATGGAACAGGCTCGATCACCCAAATGTGTTGCCGTTGTATGGTGCAAGTAGTGCAATGGGCGAGAAGCCGTGGTTCTTTGTGAGCAAATTTTGTGGCGGGGGAAATCTCGTGGAGTGGCTCAAGCGTGCGAGGATGGAGAGAACGATGACTGCAGGAAACGAGGTGTGTTTGTTGAAGCGCATGTACGAGATTGCCAAGGGAATGGCGTACTTGCATGGATGTGGAATCTTGCATGGGGATTTGAGAGTGCGTCCCATGGTTTATGTGTATTGAGGTTCGGCGGCTGACCATGTGTTCAGGTGGCGAACGTGTTGGTCGACGAGAATGGGCAATGCGTTGTCTCTGATTTTGCCCAGTGCGGGATCAAATCGGAAGCACATCGATCGTGCGGGCAGCCAGCGCCCCGTGAGTAGCCACGATAGCAGGTTTACGCATGTGTAAGCTGACATTACTTTGTGTCTTAGGTCCAGTCCGATGGACGGCCCCAGAGATGTTGATAGGAAATGATCAACAGACGTGCGCCACAGATATGTATGCATTTGCAATGTGCTGCATTGAGATACTTGGCATGGGAGAAGTTCCCTGGACGACACTGAACGACAAAGCCATCCGTGAGCTTGTCCTGGGTGAGTACGGCTCTTGATATGACCTTGGAAGCTGATGGAGGTGCCGTCATAGACAAGGATGAGCGTCCAACAATCCCAGTGCCTGCTGGGTGTGCAGAGACTGCCAGCGCGATGGCAAGTCTAATCCAATCGTGCTGGGTTCGTGAACCCGACCACCGGCCGACATTTGCGAACGTTGCATCCTCTCTGGAAGAAATTTGCAGACTTCACGAACGCAACGGCTCTCCAATTCGCCTCCCTTCGACGCCCGTGGCTAATATCAGGCTAGAACCTGTCACGCCGACAGAGTCTTCACCTGGAGAAGAACAGTATGAGACTGCTTCTGAGAGTATGATGACTGAAGTTGAAGAAGAGCGTATTGATTGCATGATGGACATCCCGTTGACCAGTCCTGTAGCAGTTCTTGGGCATGTCAAAGTGGCCCGTTCTGTAACTCACATTACCACCAACGATCACACAGGAGTCGTCAAATTTTCGGGCCGAGATTCGTCGAGCTTCCTCAAACGCCGGGATACAGAGACGCACATACCCCCTCTGACGGATAGGCTGGATGTGAACATGAGTTACGAGGTAAAGTATCGCTTTATTATGGAATCGAATCATTCATTCCACAGTTCCCGTGAGTTCAGCCATTGATTTCCTGAAAGTCGCGATGGGGGAGCTAAATCAAGGCCTATTGACTTCCAGTGACACTTCCTCTGTGGTCGCCAACGCGTGTCGAACTTGGGGCGGTTGGATACCTCTCGAAGCCCAAGGGCGAGTTCGTCACGCTGTTCAATGCGATGGACCCCCTACAGAGTCGCGAAGAGCGGCTTCGTCAGTTGCCGTCTATGTACGGCTATGGCAAAGTTGAGGTGCACAAGCGAGAGGACGGAAAGCGAAGCGTGGCACAGCGAGGTCTTGACGCCATTTCCGGCTTTTTGACATTCAAGACGCGAAATGATCGGTCGCACCCGTAAGTGATGCCGTCAGAAGAATCGTTTCTGCCCTAGCTGATGAGACAAAATGATTAGGGAACGAATTACTCGACAGTACACGTTCCCACTCATCCAGGGGACGCCGTCTGCGAATTTATGTGTGGAAAAGACGATGCACCGTTATTTTGACGGCCTGGAAGTGCCCAAGATGTGGTTTAAGCAGCATGCGGACCTCATTTTCGAAGTGCTTTCGTCGCGCCATGGGATTCACAAGGAAGACTTGATCCTGGGTATGCGGTACATCGTGTGACAGTCGTTTCGGTGCTTGACGCATGCTTCTCTACAGTGGTTGGAACGCTAGATGCGCCGGACTGGGCGATGTTTGTCTCGGATGACCATTCTGATGGTCGAGTACAATTCAGTGTGTTTTCAGGACGAGAAAAGGGCGAGCCGTGGGGTATGTACAGCATGGAACAACCGATCAAGGGTGTAGCCGATGGACCAACACGATGGGTGGACGCGAAGCACGGGTCACTTGCGAGCAAGATATCTTGTGTCACGTCGGGCGGTCACGATGTCGTTGGTGACACGGTCATGTTGACGGGGTTACGCTTTGGGCTGGGGCAAGAGTCACCGACGTTGATCTGAAGATGAGATTGTCAGTGGCAAGTCGATTTTTCATTGTATTTCTTGTGATGTATACATGGATTTGTATGGTATCGTGCCCGACCTAGATTTGTGACCGCGGAAGCAAACCAGAGCCACCCCAGGCCAAGATCATCGACTTGACTCGGTGAGGTTGCTCTAGTGTGAAAGATTTACTATAGATACTGGGATACTAGTTGCCTTTATCGAAGAATTCAAGTAAATAGTTGCTCCGAGACATGTAGCTTGATCCCAACAACCTCCGAAACATACGTTTTTAGTTGCTGGAAACTAACAAGGGCACTTCCAATCCTTTTGATTGTGGATTTCACAAGTTTATTGCAAGTAACCGAAAAGCCTCCGAACTCTGACAAGTGGCAGCTTGACATGGCGTGAGGCGCACAAACTTGCCTAGTACACCTCACCCTACACAAACTCGTTCGAAACGGCTCTTGGACCACGCACGACTCCAATGCCACCTTTCATACCCAAGGAGTCGGTCCTTGCATGCCTCAGGAAGATACCCGTCTTACCCGCTCTTAGTCCACGAGACCTCTCAGAGTTATATGCACGTCTTAGGGCGCTCTTGGATCGTGCGCCGCACAAAAAGTTGCTCTCCATACTCAAGTACGCAGCTTACGTAGTTCTTCTTCTTAATGTTGGGTCTCTGCCGTTTGTATGGCACAGTGAGTCTCTCGACTTTTTTCTTCTTCAATAGACGTGTGACGCTTAATTTTTGTTTTTATCACAGTTCGTGTGTTCTGGCCCATAGTCATGGCCAGACTAGATGGTAATCTCCTCCGTCTCAAGCTCATGTTTGCATCCAAGAAGGAGCGAAGGCGTGCCCTCACCGCATGGGGTGAAACCCTCTCCCCCGTGGGTGCCAATCCGTTCGAGTTTAGCACCGTGTACACGCGCTGGGCCGGTGCGTCCCTTCCAAGTTTCATCTTCGTACCGACTCATGCGCGACCCGACTTCCTTTTCGCCAGGTCTCGACGACATTGATGCGATTGGTATGCACCTTAGCAATTCGAGCTACGCCAAGGCATGTCTGTTCATATCTTCCATTTCCATTTTCTCACTCATCTTCCAAGTCAGGCGTTGGATATCGCGCGCGTCCAGGTCTTCATCGAGTGTTTCCCCGCTTGGGGTCGTAGTGGAGGACAGGCTGCCCTCGGTGGTAGATCTCTCTCCTTTGCCTATAGGCGCGTCTGACGATCTTTCCACCCCAGCCACTCACTATCACTTCATTCGTGAGATCGCGGCGTTGGCAAGGTACGAAGTCCGGCTCACGATCGACGCCTGGGATCATAAATGGGTGCGTTTCCTCCTCCTTTTTTGAGTACGCGCTGCTGAACTGTCGTTTCCCTCACCCCGCATCGTGGACATTCGAACCCATCGATGGTGCATGCATCCAGCTCTATATAGTCGCGCGCTATGTCACGCGGCCCACCCACCGTCGACGTGCCAGGACCTCTCCCCAATCCCCCAGCAGCCCACCAACGCCGACCAATGCTCCGCCCACACAAAATGGATCTGCGGGGGTCGAGCAGGTTGTCGCTACACTCGCCCAGGCCGACCCCGACCAAAATGGATCAGCCATGCACCGCCCTCCGATCGTCGAGCCAGACGGCGCGGTCCTACATTGTGTCGCCGTGTCCCAAATCTGTTTCAAGATGGGCCGGATCACGATTCCGCCTGCTATCATTCTCGCATCGGAGGGATTCACAAAACCTTATGCAGATGAGGTCGAGGTCGTGGATGGGGTCGAAGGTGACGCAAAGGTCAACGCAAATGTGTACTCGCACACCAACCCCCCGCCAAATTGGACCAAGTCCCAGTCGATTCGGGTGCCCCCTAACGGGAACATGAAGGCCTTTCAAGCATTCCTTCAGGGCGGGTGGCGAGATGTGCCCGAGGGCGAGCGATGGTGGGAGGCGGCGCTTGGAGGGTCGATAGAGCGCAAGCGGCAGGCGAATTTGGAGGTGTTGAATGCGCTGAAGCAGGGCTTGGAGCGCATGCGAGCATTACATTAATGATAATCTGATGAATGAGATATCTCTTTTTTTGGCTCGCGTTATACTTGCTCATTTATTCGTAGTTTTTTTCTCTTGCTTCTTCATGCTCTAGACTTCTGATCCGCCCGGGATTTGGGGCGCGTTCTGCGATGGAACTTCTGGAAGACGGCGTCGGGCGATATGAATCCATCTGCATATCTATGGAATGCAGATTACGTTCATACACGTCAGTGCCTCATGCCACTACTTGGCATTGCAGTTGCTCCGAGCCCAGACTTGTGTACAGATAGTAATATGTACATAATATACTAGAGTCAGACGATGAATGAATTTGGGATACTTGACAACTGGTCAAGTCATGGTACAACGCCAAAATGAGTATATACGCGTGTATACAAATAAAAACTGTCAGAGACGAAACAAAAGAACAAACGAGTGGATGGCCTAAGACAAGGCAAAGACTCAAAGTGTGCTACTAGCTTATGAAGTCAGTTGCAACCTATAGATACGATGGAGGTGTGCGTCAATGCGGCCCGTGCAAGAAATGTGTCAGGTTCATTGATACTTGCCAAATCCCTCCTCTTTTTCTTCGCACGTCTCCATGTCCGTGTCGCCCCCACCGCCATTGCCATCAGCATCAAGATCGACGCCGCCATGCTTCGCGTCATCCTCAACGACGATACTCGAAGAATTCTGACTTGCTCGTGGAAGATCACTGTTCACAGCCCCAAACCTGCCCGACACGCGCGTCAACCGCGTGTTAACACGGACGAATCGGGCGGTACGACTCGGAGAAGAGGGTCTTGGGGGTCTTTCGTAACTCCCAATCGCAATCCCATCCTCAGCCAAACTTTCGCTCCCGCCCAAACTCTCTGCATAGCTTTTACCGCCTTCCCATGTCTTTCCACTGGCCATCCAGAGAATGATCAGCAGCGGTGCAATTACCTGACAGTACCAAATCAACGCCTGCGCGAAAAGGAGGAAGAGGACGCGGCGGGCGCGCGACGTACTTGGATCTGGCACATCGACCCCAAAATAAGTATCTGTGCCGGGCTCTGCAGGACGCATAGGATTAGGAACAAGAGGGACCATGTCGCGTAGAGTGCCGCGGACTCGATAAGCAGCGTGGCGATAGTCAGGTATGGAGATCCGGTCGTCGCACCTGGTCACCGTTCAACAGAGGGAAGCGAGCAAAGAAGGTCAGATCAGTAAAAACTAGAGCTGGTCTGTGGTCCTCACCAAAGACGCGTGCTAGTTGGACTTTGTGGTAGTAGAGTCGTGCGGCGATCAACAGCGTGCAGAGCACGTTCAAGGAGAATGAGAGTCCATAGTAAGCGAGGATCAGGTTCTCAGAGAAATAGAATATCTTTCCCAAGCCGGCCTCCCCCTGCAAGACGGAGGCACTCAACACTGACGAGAACACGCGGGTTAGGTGCGGATTCATCTTACTGTGAACGAGTATGGTCACTCACCAGCGACGCCCACATACATAGCACACGGCAGAGGAATGATCCATCTCACGTACGGAACTTGATAATAAAACATGACAAATCTGTAAATCTATCAACTAGGACGTCAGTAATTTCTTCCGCAACGTGCGAAGAGTAAAACTGACTATCAAGGCGTCCGTCATCCATAATATGATCAGAGCAGCGACGTCAGACATGAGCATGACATGCTGAGCTGTCATGTATGTGACGAAATATTTGTAGGGACCCCCAGGATACAGCCGATTGTCGACGTAGGCGACGATTGCGTTGTGAGAACTGCCCGCGGTATATAGCGTCCCGAGAACAAACAAGACGGTGGTATAAGCGATATAAAACATGGTCTTGCGCCATTCTGCCTTGGCTGTCGATCGTGTGTTGCGCCGAGGGAGCTTCTTGAGCAGAGCGTAGGTCGTCATGCAGTAAAGGGTAGTTGTGACGCCATGAAAGGCCCCCAAGAGCGTCGTGCCCGCTATAAGACTGACCCGATCGTTGAGGAGCTCTGCGCTGGTCTCGGTGTTCCCTACAGTGGTTCCATTTGCGGCCGTCGCGAGGACGGTACGCAACACCAAAGAAGGCATGAAAAGCTGGGGCCTTGTGTGGGGGCAAAGCGACTGATCGAAATGAAAGACTGGCTGTCGCTCCCATTATGAATGAGGCTTAAATGACCGTGTGCAAGGGGCGATACTTGTTGGAGTACCGCCAAAGCCGTTATGTCCCCGATTTGGTGGCAGATATCGGAGGACCAGTACTGATCAAACTTTGATAACTGCGCTTGGAGCGTTGATACTACTACTTGGGGTTTTTATGTCATGTCACCAGGTCGCGGTGAACCCATTTAGCTGGCACATCGAGGTGGATGGAAGCGAACTTGACCATCGGTGGAACTCAATTCAGCTCCGTCGTACGAAAATTAAGCGGTGTAGAATGTACAAAAGAACAAATGGAGCATAAAAATTCCATCTCAGCTCTAGCGACGACTCCTCGGTAATATACAAGGAACAACGAAAAACCGAGCAGTTACCCACAACGATCACCCATATGTTCTTTGTAGATCACGAGAGACGTTTTTGCATTACTGCATTGCTACATGTATGGGCATGCATGTGCATGATCAGTGGATAGTGGATAGGAATCACTTTTAGACCGTGAGTATTAGCCGACTGTCATGACAGTCGGCTAATACTAGCTGTCTCACTGAAACGGTCGCGGTCACCGGCCCATTCTCCCCACGTCACAACTACTTGGACCCGACAGCGGCAGCTATGATTGAGTTTTCATGCTGTGTGCTCACGTCAACGTTGTCGTCTCACGTCCCATGGGATAGCGAATGGGAACGAGCGAGTGTCCCGATTCGACCAACCTCGCGAAGGTTACGCGGCCACGTTCTAGAGCGTGTCGCAGGTAGTCTCTCCCTCTCACAACGCGGTCGGCAAGCTTTAAACCTGGCCTAAAGGTCAGACAAAAGGCCTATTTCCACCTTTCGTCCAACCTTTCATCCGATTAAGGGCTGGTTTAAAGATTGCTAACCGCGTTGTGTCTGTCTGGTGCGATTGGTCCGTGATCAAGCGCCTATGAGAGCCACACGAAGTCCCTGTACAAATCGTACACAATTGTGATCTCCAGAATGTGATGCCTGATGAAAGCAGCAGATTAAGAATGGTCAGATCGCGGATTACGAGTGATACTCAGTCCCCAAAATACCAGCAGAACTGTCATAATATGCGCATCTGCTCGACAAGTTCCCTGGCATCCCTCGTGGGAACAACCAGAACTGACAGCTGGAGGGACTAAAATACACAATAGAGATCACTGGAAATGGAGAGGACATATCATACGTACTATGTGCGACAAGGCACGACCATTTCTCAGATACCGCTCCATTTGGACGAAAAGGCGCTACGTCGCACCGAACTTCATGGGAACCTGGAGAAAAACAGAAAAAAGACTCGCGCTGTCACAGTACGCGATTCTCATGCGTTTGATAGATGTTCTCACACGATCCCTTGATTGGCAAGCGAAAGTTATGTTCCAGGTAATCAGGGAGTTGATTGAACCATGATGTGTCGTGTCCGCTCTACTAAAGGATGGCCCTGTGGGTGTGGAGACGTCTATTAAGGTGGATGAGTTCACCTGAGAACACATCTTTTAGGCGGCTCTGGTAACCTATATATCGCCATTTAAACAAAAATGCTTCGCTGTGTCTAGCTGAGAGCCAGAGCCGACTTGGACACCGGGCAAGGGCGGGGGTTACCCATTTGCAAACTTGGATCATCCCTATTCAGTCCTCGCGCCTTGCGTTGTAGACCATACAGCATTAGTTTGTTGCTTTCCGAGCTTTCTGTCACCAGAGAGCAACAACCACGGCATCCTTAGGCGTGGCATCGCCCAATTTGCTAATGCCGGGGCGCCAGCGAGTTCACCGGGTCGCGACGGGTCGAACGCACGTGCGAATCCTCTGTACTTGAGTACTTGATCGCATTCATATCACCAAGCCACGTGTCCGTATAAAATGGCATCGGGAGGCATCATTCGAAGCCAGGACACGGTGGCCACGTGCCCGATACCATTTCTTTGTATCCAATTTAGAGCTGCAACGAAATGCGCAACACGCACTGTTGTTGGAACTAGCTTCGCTTTCGGTGAGCGGATGGGCGCCGTAGAATGACGTGTCGTAGTCGACGTGGTCCACAGATTACCATCCCACGTCATCAATGCCCCTAGTTGAACGTGCAGCAATGGGTAGCCGAGGAACATAGCGTTTGATGCCCAGGTTGCGAGGGGTAAACGGGTTGATAGTCGTGTGGTTTAGAGACACAGGAAATATTGTCGCCTGTCAGGATAAACCTTGAGGTTCCTGTAGGAAGAGGAGAGTCAGTCGGACAGTAAAGCTTTAGATTATGTCGAAGAGTGATTGCAAGTAGTACATCCAGTTGAAATGGACATAGGAACATACCATAATTTGTGTAGTACCGGGTCGTGGTCTCCCCAGGGCGGTATGCTGTATGTTGGCTGTGTGATAGCTGTATATGACGAAACTGGAAGTTTGAACGTCTGAGGCGGACTGCCAGGCTAATAATTTAGTTTTGAACGACCTACTGTCAGGTAGTAGTACATACTTACAAGTAATTGTCTGCCTCCATATAGGTATGCCTACCTGCCTTTTCACCATCACCAGCGGTAATCCGCGCCTACGATGAATACCACCTTTCCAACAGTGTCTATCGACGTGGTATGTCTTGAATTTACCCGTCTTCAACTCTGACAAGTAGCGTCGTCGTACGACACCCAGATTCTCGAACGACAGACCGCCAAAGAAGTCCTCCATGCAATCCTCCACGCGATCCTCTTCCATCGTCTCTTTGGAACGGTCAAACCACAGACATTTGACGTTCTCGACGTCACCATGGTCAGCTCACCAGTCCTCTGCTCGGAGCGAGCAATACTGACGCCCATGTCCTTGGCTCTGCTTCCGCGCCACGTCCCCAACTCTTTCCCGATCAACGTCAAAAATGACAACGACAACGACCGCAGCCCGGTGTGGCAGATCCAGAAATGGAGCAACTCGTCAACGATAAGGTAGACATCTTCTGGAAGGCAATAGAAAGCGGGACGTCCAAACGTGGGCAGGTACACCTACTATCCCCTCATTGCCCCCGCACCACGTGTCGACTCACCCACACAGATCCTTGTCACCTTTTCGGAGAAGAAGCCAAAGAAGTCGTGGTTCCAGGTGTACGTCGGCGAGGAGGACGTGCCATGGGAACAGTGGTGAGCCCTTTGGACTATGCTCAATGACGTCGGTGCGATTGTCACTTTCTCTGCCAGGACTGTGAATGCAGAATTGAGGCAGCCGAAATCAGATCGAGGTACGCCCTCCTACGTAGCCTCCGGTTCGCCCATACTCACCCCGCTTTGGTGCACCAACGCCATACGCCATCACTCGTAACACACAGATCGTCAAGAGTTTAGTACAACCCTTGCTGCCACGCTCACTAAGGCGCTGCAGGTCATGCTCACCCATACCTCGTCAGAAAAGGGCCGTGACGCCGTTCCGCTCATCACCAACGCCACTGGCATCTCGCCCTTTCCGATCCGAATTACCGTCAAGGTGGATGGGGTCGAGATCGGGTGAGAAATTTATGTTAGCATGCCATTCCCTGGATTTCATACGTTCTCCAATTGCATAGCGACACCCATCGTTTGTAAATAGACCGAATAGCCGTGAGGTGACCCATTAACTGGAGTCTCTACCTTATTGTGCTACAGCTGCCCAAACGCTCTGCTACTCTTTTTCTACCCATACACCATCTATTGCAGACTCTGCGCGTTGTACTTGATTTTACATAAAGGTGGTCTCAATGCTTACACCCTCAGCCAGGGGTAACTATGTGACTGCTATCGTAGGCCACTTTTGGCGTCCTCGGCCCAGGAGATTGCCGTCAAGCAATCAATCATAGTCCTGCTACCACGTTCCACACGGCTGGGGTCGCAGCCACTCAAAGCGCTGTCGAGATGCAGGTAGCGCATCACGCGGGACGCTCCGTGTCGTGTACATGTCGCGGATACGAACGACATAGGTAGGAATGCTGACCGACAGAGGTATGTCATTTTTGGCGGCGCATGTCGCCACCATTATCATGGGGTACCGTCCGGGCCCCAAGTTGACAAAAAAGCTGACCAGATCCAAGGACTCACCCTGATCGTGACTCTCGGACCAGCCTCAGCGACCTGAAACGGTTTGGATCTATCGGCGACTGACCATTAAGATTGTCTAGTACGGTGCAAAGTATCATGAAAAGTGCTAGAATGAATGGCTTCAAGATCGAGGGGGGATTAGAAAGTTCAGCTTTCCTCCACTGTTCCCCCCATTACCTTGTAATATTTACCAGAGTCGTGCCCGATGCGTCCCCAAGTCGTCCACAGCTGCCTGGTATACTGCATTAAACGCTTCTTGTTTGCGCACCCGGTTATCTTTGCCAGCGCGCTTGAAAAGCTCTACGGAAACATGTGTTCCATTACCCATGTCGCGCGCGAGGTTGACAGACATAGCACATACCGAGGAAGCGCTCGCCGACCCATAATCGCAGCGGGGCGTTCCCAATGCCATCTTTGCTAACTGTCTTGTCAAACTGCGGCATAACTTCAGGTCCCTCTTGCTTCTTTGGATTGGCACCCATGCCCGCTCCGAGCGTCTCGCATACCGCGAGAACCTCCATTGCATGTGCCGGGGCGGTATACACATACTGTGCACCGATGACAGCTAGCACCAACGCACGCAAATGATTATCGGCGGCAGTGCCCAGAAGCTCCAGCGCGTGCTTCAATAGGGATTTGGACCGGATGATGTGCGGCCGTGCAAGTGCGGCAGAAACGAGCTCTCCCAGCGCGGGAAGGGGGGCGGAAGCACCCGATGAACACCGTGCAAGCGCGTCCTTGACGAGAGCTGCGGTGGAGGCGTCGAGTTGTATAGTGGTTTGCTCACTAGGAACAGTGGAGGACGGGGGCGATTGGTTAGCAGAAAGTCCAATTCTGAGGAGGGCTTCGCTAGCGCGGGCTGCGGCCGCTATGAAACCCCCTCCAAGTGCCAAGCCTGATCCGACGGGACTTGCGCCGTTTAGATGAGCGGCGATGCGGTAGCATGTGCTTGCACGGTCTGTATCGCCCAATGTATGCGCAAAATGTGCATGGAGAAGTGTGATACGAGCAGAGTAAGTAGGGAAAAGGCCATGCGTCCGAGTATGGGCAATCAGCGTCGCAAGGTGCTAACAAATATATTTTCAAAAGTTCCATAAGTGTAGAACAAACTCACGCTCTCTGTGGCTTCGAAGTCACTTCGTTGAATTGACACCTGCAGTGTGCATGGATAAGCAACTGTCCCTCGCGGTGGTGAACCCCGCTTACAGTGACGAGTTCACACAGTAAATCTGCTTCGATTCTAAGGGCATGTTGCTCAACGGTCGTGATATCATCACAAGATGCCCACAGCGGAACTGGAGGGATAATATCCTACAAGTGAGTGATGAACTCGGGAAAAAAAAAAAGAGATTCACCATTTAGTCTGACAGGACCATTCTTGCCTAAGCGCCCTTCCCTACACTGTACTATCCCACACTCTGAAAACACCCGCTTTTTGGGACGGCGAGAGACTGGATCCCGTTTCGCGACAGCAGAGACGAGAAAAGTAAGTAGAAACAGTATGTGTGGATGAGTTGTTTGTAGAAAGATGGAATCATGGCCAGGAAGTGGGATCTGGAAATAAAATCAATGAAGGTAGTCAGGGGAGCAGAGCAAGGACGCACTTCCACCAGCCCGTTCGTATTAGCTCCACCTACCAGTGCACCACTGTCCATAAGGGAATGAAGGGCGGCCAGTCGAGCATCAGCAGCACGCGCCCGCCCCCCGTGTGTGTGAAAAATAACACCTAAAATGAGAAGATGTGCGGTGAGTGCTAATGTGAGCGCGTCCGTGGTTTTGGGCCCAGGAATTGGCGATGCCTCTTTTCCAGCCAAGCATGGAGGAATAGGGTCATCATTCGGTTGGGACTGAGATTGAGAGGAAGCGCTGCTGTGCACGTCCTGCGCCGTTATTGAGTGGGACCTCATTAAAGCCTCTGCGGTGTCTGGTTTTGCCTTGTCGGCTTCCTGACGTCTCCCTTCTTCCATATGAAAAACTAATTGCATGGCTTTTTCTGCAACCGAGAGCGCATCATCAACCAAATCCCACAGGCCAGCACCAACCAAGACCCTAACACGCAGAACTGCTGCCAAATCTTCAATGGCAGTATGTTTGTTTTGGGTAGCGAGAACGGACAGTGCCGTAATGCTGGTGAGGGCAGCTTGCAATTCGGGTGTCGAGGAAGCAACGTAATCCGATGCACCAACTGCAGAAAGTTGCGGTGAAGTCAGGTGAGTGATGAGGGCCAAGTGGGTGGTGTACACAACAGAGGGTGGATCAGAGGACATGAATGATGCTATAAGTCTTCGCAACAATGCACGTGCATATTTTGTGTTGTTACTCTGAAACGCGAATTGGGCATTAAGCAACGAAAGGTGGTGGCGAAGGGGACGAAGGGAAGGATGCTGGAGAACCCATCAATGAACCTACAAGAAACTTGGCTGTATGCGCGGGTCTTTTACCTTTTGAGAAATGAGCAACTATAAAACGGATTTCATCAGCTTTTTATGGAAGAGGTCATGACCTTGGACGTACCCCTTTTCCGATCGCTTTCTCAACCTTGTGGAGTAGAACATGTGAGCGTAGGAAGCATCCAACGAATAGATCGCTTACTTCTTCTTCAATTCCATTCGCCCACGCGTGTTCTCCAGTGGTTGTAAAACCACTGTTGATGACTCTCAGTCCAACTTCGGCTAGACCCGTCCAAGCCCGACACTCCACGTCCGGGGTGAGCGTTTTCAGTTCAAGACACGTTCTGAGTGCTCTTAACGACAAAAAGAGGGAGAGTGGATAGTGTTCATGACTCGGAGGATGTGCCAACAGCGCTGGAAGCGCAAGAAGAAGCACCGGAGGGGGCAAAGGTCGGAAAGTTGATGGATCGTGTGAGAGTGTTGTCAAAGGAGGTCTTGTCTCCGACGGTTCCACAACGTCCTCAACGCGGTCTGTGCGCAGTCGTTTATGCGGACGAGGGTTGAGGTCATCCATCGAGGAGATTAGAGAAGTTGCTCAGGCGTGACATTCAAGGAGCATGTCACGCGTAAATGAGGCCGTGACATCTCGCGTTGATGTGGCACCTCACGTGACCCTATACATGCAAGTGGTCTCAAACACAAATGGCTTTGCGTTCAACAGCTGAGGGTTTGTGGTGTCTCTAAGAGTAACAAGTAGATCACGGCCACGGGCTTTCACCACAACATTGACCGATCCAATCGGAACCAGCTGTTTTCCGACATGTATGATGTGCGTGCTGGTCGAGTCCATGTCTAAAAAATCCCTACTTCCCAAAAGCTGCATATGTCACTTGTGTTACTCGGCGAAGACGCGATCTGTGCTTCGTCAGTCTGACAAAGGATCGCTACTTTCCTTGACCGCTGCATGGGACATGGTAGCTACTAGTCCCAGGTGAGCAAAGACGCGTATGAGTGAAAGTAGCTTGTTTGCCCCTGGGTTTGACAAAGAGACGAAGGACGGATCTGAACAATTTGGAACATGCTTGCGTGTCTCTCAGACATGATTCTGAACTGGCGCCAACATGGGCGCCAGTGATGGCGATGAATATGGAGCGTACGTGAGATCCGCGCTCTTCGGTGGACCACGTCACCGAAAGGTCCATGAAACACCAAAGTGCTGCCTTCCAGCGCTCAACGATTGTCTGGAATGCGTTCGCATATAAATATCGGGGGGTTACTGACGCAGTGACGCATAGTATGGGTCCGGGGTCAGGTTCACCACATACAAACCATGGGATCACAGATCGGTGGCAGAGATAAATGGCAAGGGCAGCCTCACGCATAGACATGCGCCGAGTATTGTTTTAGGCCCCAGGGTAACGAGGAAGGCGGATGAGGCATCCGTGACCGCCTGACCTGCCTGCATACAGGCAGTAGGCTAGCGTATATCAGTTGTCGCAGCGCTCCGGATAGTTCAATACTGACCGACGTCGTAAGCGAATAACAATAGCAAACCGGTTTTGACACGTTCGGGGCGGTGAAAGCTCGTTGGACCTATTCGAAACATGCCAACTTGAAACTACTAGTGTGCTACGAACCTACGATATCTGTAGCCGCGAGGCTCGGGTATGTGATTACATTGCCTGCTGGTCGCTGCGGTCACGGCGGTCCAGAATGACACGTACATGGTTGCGGGGGCCGGGGTCGTCCCGTTGAACATTCCCGAGCGAACAGCACTGGCTGCAAGAAAATATCTCAAAGGCACACGTACTGGGAGGCTCGTCCGGCCGTTAAGCTCGGCTCCATAAAAGCTCGGCACACGTGGACGAGTTGGAAATGAGTCGGATCTTGCCAGTTCCACAGGTTTCATCGGATCTTGTCACATCAACGTTCTACTTGGTCCGCGGCATAATAGAGGAAGACCGGTCGGTAACTCAACCACCTCTTACCTCTAGATCATTCCGGTCACTAGACACTAACTGCCAGACAGCCCTAGCCCTAGCCCTAGGATAACCCTGAGTCCAACAACAGTCCGCCGTTTGGCTGTCGCGCATCATCTCAGTTTCGATGTCACGGATCATCGATCATCCATACAACGCTTTCTTGTATGGTCCCCGGGACAGTACCACCGATCTCACGAATATGTTATCAGGACTTGAAGCGGCTCAAGGAGAACGCCGGCCTCTCAAATCAGTCGGGCGCCATGGTCATGTGTACATGTGGAAATTCATCAGAACTTCCTCTCTTCTTCTGATTTTGATAGATAGTTACTACGACTGATACGCTTAGTGCATCAAACCCTCCAACACTCGAGGCTATTCGCAGCGCGGTCAAAGGGGGATTCTCCGCGCCAGATCGCGACGTCCCTGCAACTTTCTTCCACATTCGCCCATAGCTTCTTTATCGTCTCCCGCGCTGTCCCAATGTCATTCACACGTCCTCCGTCGAGTTCTTCCTTGCAGCTCTGGTGAGGTCGGTGAGCACGAGCGAAAGCCACAGCGCGTTTCCATGGACCCACCTGGATGGCTTGGCAGATGTCCGTATCAATGACAGCCAGGGTATCTGCCATAGGCCCCTGTTGTTCCCACCTCAGCCCGACCGTCGCCTTCACTACCGATGAGAGCAGTCCGAGTGCAGAGAACCCCATTCCAGCCCCATACAGCGAACGGGTCCGGGAGAGGACATTTTCCAGCTCACTCGTAGGAACAGCATGGATACCGTCTAGTCCGGTAGCAAATAGTCCGTTTGCAGTTGCTATTCGTTTTGCGTTGGTCTGGCGGAGTCGATTCCGCGCTGCCGCGGTGAACGACGCAGCTAGACTGGGCGTCCCCGTTGCGAGCAGCGTCCTTGTGATGGCGCGGAGACTGTCCGTGTTGAGGGTGTAAGCGCACGTGCCATTGTTTGGATGTCAACGAGATACTTGCTCCTCGATAGTAGCATTCGCTATCAGAGTGTCGACCTACAGTGGTGTGGCGATCGGAATATGTGAACAACGGGGACCTACGTACCATGAGATTGCTGTAACGCCATCATGGGTGGAGCTCAGCTAAAACAATATGCGACCTGAAAAAGCTGGTTGCGTACACATGGCCCAACGTCTTGCCATGAGCATCTTGTGGATGGGAGGTGATCGCGGGCATGTTGGAAAACCTGTGGATGGATCTTTTGGGCGCGGGGCTATAAGAAGGACCGCCTTGGCCTGATTTATTTAACACCGCTGGTTTTTATATCAGCTGGGTCCACATGTAGCTTCTTCATGTCAAGAGGAATACCAAAAATTGTACTTACACACTGAGGTAACGTGGATCGTCAGATCAACCCATCTTGAACAGCCTAACCGGCAACATTGATATGACAGACCCCATTTACTCATCGTGTCAAACGGTCAGCATTTGTTTCACCGAGCATACAACTTCCGACAAACGAATTTTACTCCATTCCGTTACCCCTAGGTCCATTCAGTTACGTTTCAGACTGAGTCTGAGCCTAAACCTGTGCTTTCCGTCGAGCCTGAGCAATTGTCATTTCATCATGCCCTGTCCTACTTGTGCTAACTCGACATAAGCGCTCCTGTGTACCTACCTGCAATTGGGACGGAGTTTGATCAAAGGTCCATTATAAGTGGCCCTCTTCATGCCCGTATATCTCGCTTGAACTCCGGAATCCTTTGAGCTTCCTATCATGCCCCGGCCAAGGTCTTTTTGCTCCACCAGAGAAACCTTTGTCCTTGGCCCGTTTGTTGTTCCGAGAATATGGGTCGGTCTGTGGCAGCTCTCCAGCAACGCCTGGGGTAGCGCGCCTGCCGCCAGAATTCGTCAGGGGATGTCTCGGCATGCCGAGCTTGGCTACAATGCGTTTGGTGCGAGCGCCTCCTCAAGCTTGTCCTTGTCGCCTAATCGTTACTCATGCCAGACATGGTGCGGAACACCGATCATCTCCTTCTTTGCCTCTTCTTACAATCCCGTTTGCATTCTGTCCTCTTGAATCTCTAAGGGTAATTTCGAATGAGTTCATCTTCCATGACTTTTCGCTGAATTGACGCGCAGCTGATCACTATGGGAGTGCCGAAATTCTCTTTGTGCGTCATCCTTCTCTTGGCTCTGTCCCCAAGATGCGAATCACTATTCTAGGGACAGTTCAGAGAGTCATTGCCGTCAACCATGCCTGTTGTTGGCGCCACAAAGTGGTGTGTGTTCAGTCCCACTGAGCCAACACGGGCAGTCGTCGAATCTGCTGTGCGCGAGCGCATGAAACGCATGCGGAGCCAATCCGTCGATTTACTCCAGGTATGGCGCATTTCGGTGTCTTCTTCCCTCCCGTTAACGTGATCCATCCCCATCGCCGCTTGTTCAGTTTCATTGGCAAGATTACTCAGATAAAGGCTATCTAACTGCTCTCCAAATCCTCCAAGATCTCCAACATGAGGGACTGATCTCCGCAGTGGGGTTATGTAACTTTGACGCGAAACATACAGATGAGATCTGTACGCAGCTTGGCCCGGCCTTCATCGTCTCCAATCAGGTCCAGGTAAAGATCGAGCCAAAAAAACCCTGGTCCATCCCCGACTCATGAATTATCCATAGTTTTCGTTGATCGATACGAGACCGTTGCATGGTATGGCAGACGTATGCGAGCGACACGGCGTGAAGCTCCTCACATATGGCACGCTCGTGAGTCATGCTCGATTTGATATCAGATCACCCGTTGTTCATTTTCATTCTTTGCAGTGCGGAGGTTTCCTGGCAGACAAGTGGCTTGATCAGTCAGAGCCAGATCTCTACGCCGGCAATTTGACACCTTCGCAACGCAAGGCAAGTCCATTTCCCACTCGAAAGCACATGTCTCGCATTCCGACAACGCTGCTCATTGTTTCCTTCCCTTTCTCGTCATTTTATTACCATTTCATCACATGCATTTCTTTTACTCTTCTTTTTTTGAGGTGCAGGCTACTCATATAATCCTCGTTTAGTATCTCGACGTCATTCTGAGAGCATGGGGCAACTGGGGACTCTTCCAAACCCTCCTGGCAGTGCTCCGCACCATCGGCGACCGTCACGGTGGAGTGAGCATCGCCAACATCGCCACCCGTTGGGTGCTCGATCACCATTTCGTGGGTGCTGTAATCATAGGTAACGACGCAACCAATCTTCCCCTGCCTTTGTCGTCAACTTACAACAAATTACTTTCTTTTTTCCCGTTGGGTTTTCGGTCCGATATTTTTCTAGGAACTCGGTTGGGCGTGTCGGAGCATCCCGATGATAATCAACACGTCTTTGATGTGACGTTGACAGAGGTCGACAGGAATGAAATCGAAGCGGTCCTTGCACTGTCCAATGGCCGTCACATGATCTGCACGATTGGTGACTGTGGTGCAGAGTACCGCTAAAGATGGTTTGTACGACGAAAAGAAGAACAGTAGAACACATTCTGTGTTACATAGAACAAATGATGTTCCACTTGCGCCACTTTTACGGGTGCACAGGCTTGATCATATCAAGAAGTCCAGACCGGCTTCTAATTCACACGATGGGTTTACCCTGTCCTGCTATGCACAAAAATAGTCACAAAAATGATGGTCCAGTAATGAACATTGCCACAAACGTCATAGTGAATCAGACTACACAGCGCATGTCCATGTGATGGATGGATGGAAAGAGGCAATGTGATGCTAAATGGAATGAACGAAGCGACCTGGGTGATATGGCATGACATCATATGAATGTTTGGTAATGCATGGTCCGTTGAAATGGTGAACAAACAGAGAAATAATAAAGTAAAGGGGATCGTCGTCATAACCGGCTGGTGTGGGACGCGATCAAGTCACTGGATAGACGCTGGATGGGCTGTAACTTCCTCTTCACGTCTCGTAGGATGCTGGTCTTCGGGTGCCAATCTCGGAAGGCATCTCGTAACGCCACGATTTCGTCGGAGAACAAACCGATGACCCTATCATTTGCGATGAGCTCGCGGAGCGCCCACGGAATCTATGCTTCCAAGGTTAGTCGATCACCGGACTAGACGGAACCAAGACACACTTCGTAATCGTTCTGCTCAGCCAATGCATTGAATGGCTCCTCAGCAAACTCAACCTGTGTTCCCGAATCGCTGTCAGTGAGGAACAGGTAATTGATTGCCAAGCTGTAGCCAGTGATGAGGACCGGATCACGGCAAAGTTTGAAGAAGCTTACGAGTATGTGGCACGTTCCTCGTATGGCGTCGAGTGCCCGATACCATTCAACGATCCCGCGGTGACCTCTGATAGATGAGTCAGAAGCCCACCATCGGAAAAGCCTGCATTTCGGATGCGAAGAAGTAGGACGAGCAAGTGCAAGAGAAAATCGGAGGGGCTATGAGAATTAGGTGAGGCAATCGTAATATTTTCAGGCGTGATATCGGTTTCTACGCACTGGTATGCGTCTCTGTCGATGTACAACGCACGTAAAATCAAAGGATGAGACACGGATGTAAACAGGCCCGAGTATAGCCCTACGACCTGGTCGTTGAGTGACGCAATATAGACCATCTTTGTCTAGGCGAGAGATTAATTTCTGTGGGCTGCGCACACAGCAACACCTAAGATACATACCCCGTTAGTCAGAACATTTCGAAGAGCTCTTACGTAGTCCCGGGATAAAGGACTCTCCGTGTTCTAATATGCCAAAAGACGTTTAGATGAAAAGGCACACGATGTTCCTCAACCTGGAAGGACCGCACCTGGAACTCAAAGAGTTCTCTCGCAGCCGTGGATTCAAAATACTAGCCGTTACCATGAGCTGCACAGTCCACGACAACGACATCACGTAACGTGCCTGGATGTATGGTTGCACTAATGAACTGGTGCTCAAATATCGCAACGGTCCAAGATGGATCCCACAGAGTGCTAGGCAGCAAATTCGCTGTGGGGATCGCACAGATGAGACCGACCCAGACGCGAGATCACTTGCGGGTACAGATGGGTCGGCGTTAAGCGTTGTTCGAATATGGCGATCAGAGATGAGGCGGTCCAAAAGGTGTGTTGAAACCACGGATCCTTGGGAATGGGTCACGACAAAAATAGCATCGGCGTCATGAAGATCATCCATCCATTCCTTGTTACCAATCAAGTTTTGGTACAATCTGTTTAGGGTGATGCGTCATGGAGACAAGAGGGACATCAAGACAAGTGATAACTTGCCTCTCAACACGGCGACTAATGGTCCCTTCACCTTCCAAGGGTATCTTAGTCACCTTGTCCAGCTTCACCCCATGTTCCTCCTGGAACAACTCCAACGCATCCACGATCCCACTTACAAATTTGGCACTTGTTCCTGTCGGCTGAGCAAGAAAACGTTTAACCAGCGATTCACGTGCACTACGGCGTACTAACCTCGCCGGCCAGTGTGCGCAAAACGGTCCCTTCGAACAAGCCCTGTGAGCATGCGTTTATAACGTATTTGGGCGGCGACCCACCAGGAAACCATCCGTGGACACCAATGATGACTACTCTCTTGCATCCTCTGAGTACATCTACGGCATCTCCTCTACCAAGCACGTCCCACGTTCGTGGAAGAGCTTTGTCGTACGGCGAATAAACGGTTTCCTTTGCTTTGCCTTTACCCTTGACTGAAGGTGCCTCGTCGCGAGAAAATAAAACCCCGCTGACAAGTTGTAGAGCCTTCGACAGAACAGATGGAGGTTCACGAGGCGCTGCCGATCGCGGCAACGTGTAAAATGTATCGTGCCAGGTGGGAAGAACAAGATTTGGAGGGGGTGGTGATGTTGGGATCTTGACGCCAGATATTTTGGACGGCGACGGCGACGGCTGTCGCTTCGATGCGTCGTTCGCGACGGTTTCTAACTTGGGTGCAGCATGAGGTACGGAAGCACGTTTATCATTAGGTTTCCTAGGAGTCGGAGATGCAGGAAACGGGGCATCTATCGAGTGGGGTTGTGGTCGAATAGGAGGCTTCGTGACCGGAGTTGATGAAAGTTGGGTTGTTATAGACGTTGATAATGAGAAAGAATTGGATTCAGGAGGGGCCATCTCGTCATCTATCCCCATGACCTCCATTTTTCGGTCTTCTTTTTCTGTTATCGATTTCATTGCAATTGCCTTTGCGGTAAAGAAGGACATCCAGCCTGCGTGATTTGTCGAAATCACAGACTGGATTGGATTGATATAATCGACCGATCCAGTAGGAGACAAATCCTGTGGAGAGTCTGATACCCGGTCTGCAACAAATTGACCGTCACGATCTCCTGCAGACTGTTTCTCCTCGGCCGCCAACCCCGCCAAAAGATCATGTGGCGGATCTTGTTGAGAAACCGAACTCATATCCGGAGAAACCGCGGTAGTCACGGCTGATGATGATGACTGGTACCAAGACCAGGGTGTGTACCATGTGGCGCCAAGTGGAATTGTAGCAGTATTTGCGTCCTGGACAGAAAGCAATTTCGTGTTATCGAGGGGCAAATGTTCTTCAGTGCCAACATCTGAATCCAAATCCACCCGAGCCTTTGTCTCGACTTCTGGCCGTGTTGGCACGTGAAGGTATGGCTGTGAGCTTTCGCTGAGATTGGGAGTGTGTGGCCTCTCGGGAGCTGACGAAGGAGCAGAAGTGTCCACAGACTGGGACTCTGCCTTATCTTGTGTACTTAAAACTACCTGAGCAGCAGAGGTGCTTGCATTCCATGCCAGGTACGTCCACCACGTATTCGTGCGAACCTCGGCCGCCGCGCTCGACTGGGTCAGAGATTGATCATCGCATTCTGAAACATGTGAGGTGGAGCTCAAATAATTTGGTTCTGTCACATTTATCGAAGCGGAAGTCAGAACATTTCCGGGATCTATCCAGCGGGCGGTGATGAAATATAAATTTGTTTACAATATAAAAGAAACAGCCATACCTGGCATAGTAAACGGGGATCCATTAGAGATCACAGCAGATGGATCCTGTGGAGGTAGGATAACTATGATCTCGGGTTGAGGTCTGGACTTGCTTAACACGGGAAAGCTGAAGGTGAACATGCTGGCCGCCACGTTATTTGAAGTAACAGGGGGACTCGTGCCTGCCCGAATTTGGGGCGCTGAAGAATGGTCTGGGAAAGGGCCCGGTGGGGACTGAGAAACCGGCTGTTCCTCGCGTGCTGAGAGGCCATTAACCTCGCTCGATGCGGGACGTGGGATTCGTGATAAGGCATCTCTTGGTAAAAACTGGGGCTCGGCACGGGGACTAGCAATCGCAATAGTTGACTCTGCCGGTTGAATGGTTTCAAGCGCAGAAAGTTTAGGGGTGTTTTCAGATGAGATATGAACAGCACCCGGTGGTTGTGAATTCCCTTCAACTTCGATCTCGGCGATGGGACCCTCCTTTTCGGACGACCAGTAGAATAGGTTGAACCATGAACGTTTGTTAGACAAGGAATGGGATGGGGAAGGGCATTCCGAAACAACCTCTAGGGTGGTTGAAGGGTTGGTAGTGGGTTTGGGTCGATCGACATGAGGAGCTGCCGAAGCGTGGTCTAGAGTGATAGTAGCCGAGGTGACTTGGTACCACAAATCAGTTACTGAGCGCCATCGAAGAAAGTAATGCTCGCACCCGGCACTAATTGGCTGGATTCATCCACAATGTTTAGAGAAGGCGACTGAGGGGAGTCGTCGATGGCGGAAGAAAGTCCATTGCTCTCCGAGATGGAGATTGGGGTAGGATCTGGCTGAGAAGATTCTGGAACAGGCGGCATGGCTCTACGTAGAATATTAGGTAGATGGTCAGCTGCAGAGGGTAGCGAACGTGTCTGGTGGGGTTCTGTGACGACAAACGAGATGAAGGGTGGAAGAGAGGTGCTGTTGCGTATGAAGATGGGAGGTTTCCAGCGGGAGGAGGAAGGGGACATTCGAACGAGACTAGTTAACCACGAGCAGACTCTAGTGCCATCGACTAGCTGCGAGGAGTACACGCAGCAGCTTCACGTCCGACAACACCTACACTACGTCAACGCCAATAAATCACGTGATATAATGCACGTGCGTATCTTGAAGATTGAACAAAAATTATACGCTATGTATGAAATAACCATAATATACATCTAGGTCCCTACTAGATGAACTGGGTACATAAAAGAAAAAACGAAGGGTATACACAGGGCAAAACCAGGGGCTGCTCAAAGCAGACTCTGGGATAGGACGCGAGACCGCACGCACCAACCAAAACCGAACGGTACCGAAAGCAGAAAAAGGGAAACGAAAACAAAGAAAAGAATGAGCATAGAGATCATAGTTCTTCATCACTCATAGCATAAAGGCTTAGTGTAGCCATATCCCCGAGATGCATCTCATGTTCGGGTCGGAGCTGGAGGCTCGACGGGGATCCTGGAATCTCCGTCAAAGAGAAACTGGCAATCGTCGGCGAGATGTTCCTGGTCCCAGACGGGACGTACGTGTGTGTATGCGCCGCGTGGAGTCCGAGTGCACTGCTACTGCTGTTGCACAAACTCGAACGGTGCGGAATACCGCCCACCAAGGTTGGAGATGGAGGCGTGGACAAAGGTCCAGTACGGTCGTGCATGGCTTCTTCAAGCATCAGCAACGACATGTTCTGCGGTACGTTCGGGAAAACAGACGACGTTGTGCTTGCGCGTCGTCGACGGGGACGGGGCACGGCCACTGTCACCGGCGAATCGCAACGCGAAGGCGATGCCGCTCGCGACGATTGGGGACTTTGACCATCAGCAGACTTTGCAAACGCATTCGTATGCACGTGACTGAGTGGGCGCTGAGTAGCTGGTCGACGGGAGGCTGCCAACGGTGAAGGTAACCGCAATGAACGATCGTGGGGGGACCTGGAAAACGGCCCCGAAGGTGGTGTTCGTGGTGACAATACGCCAGAGGCAAGCCGGTGAATTTGCGTTCGCATCTCGTCCAGTTCGTCCTCCAGTTCTCGAATGCGATCCCGGAGTTGGAGATTCTCTTCCCGCAGTGTCTTGGTTGTTCGCTGCGAATCAGACAGTGCCGAGAGCAGTGCTTCAGTTTCAAGATCGTGTTTCTCCTTCATCGTTTGGATTGCGGCCTGCTGAGAAGAGGATGCGGCGGATATCGACGTCGGCGCAGTGGATCCCGAAAAGGTCGTACGAGGAGCAGAAAATGTGGGACTACCCCATGTGAGACCACCTTCGGAGGGTGTCACTCCACGAGACACGCTACCGCTGCGTCCCCAAGAAGACGTCGACGCAGCCTCGGAAAGCGCCATCCTGGAAGGCACGAAACGGTCCTCCCGGTCACTGTGACCTCGCAGGGAAGCATATCTGTTAGCTCCCGATCCATGTCCATCTCTGTCACCGTCGAGGAGACCAGCCGCAGCGAATGCTTTTACCGTCCTTGGTCCAAGCCATTCCATGGCAGGAGGTCTATTGGACAACGAGGACGAAGGTCGTATTGGTGATGTCGAACCCGAAGTGGGGGAAAGCCGTGCTTCCTCGACACTCATACTTCGTCTCCTGGTAGAGAAGAGGTGTGGTCGTCGTCGCTTATTGACTTCCAATGGACCACCAAGCTCGAGACTTGGATGCGGGGCCGGCTGACGTGCAGGATCTGAGGCGGAGCGGGGAGAAATTTGGGATAAAGCCTTCTCGTTGGTGGAAGAGGGATCCACCAAACGCGAAGTTCCAGGGGCATAGGAAGACACCTGCCGATTCGGTGTGGCCAGGCGGGAACCAGCAAGTCTACGAGGTGGCATGTCCGTGGATCCACGGGAGCTTGCGGACGAGGGTCCTTGCGAAGAGTGTGATTGAGATGATAGTGGCGACGGCGGTTGATGACGCCTTTTGGGCGGACCACGCAGCCCCGGGGATGTCGAAGTCCCGGGAGATGAGTCACTTGTGGTAGAGGCTAGCGGTGCCGTTGTCACTGAACGCATGAGACGCGGGAGCGAGGACGGTGAGCCTCGCGTATGGTTGGCAGGGGACAAGGAGACCGTACGCCTTGTCGGCGACGACTGTATCATGACAGGAGACGCCGATGAAGGGATGGAAAGACCCAGACGAGGAGATGGTGACGTTCGAGGCGGGATCCCGTCCCCATTGTGCGGGCGGAGCGAGAGGTTAGATACTGAATAGCTGGGGCTTCGCAAATGCGTGGGAGATGGAAGACGACTAGCAATGGGGGATTTGCCATGTATTCTGTTTGGGCTAAGAAGCTGAGCGAGGTCTGGATCTAGTGCGTCAAAGTCAAGCACTGCATCTGCATCTTCATCCCTGGCTGACGCAATGAGAGGCGGATCATGTTCATCTACATCTCCTTCCACCACGATACCATTCACGCCTTTCAACCACTCGCCGGCTGTGGTAAAGTCCTCGACCTTTAGCGCATCCATCACTTCGGTAGCTAGCTTGGAGGTTGACAAGTCGAAAATGGATGCTTCTCTTGATTCAGGAGGTAGGAAAAGACTTTTACTTTTATCGATCTGTTCAAGATTAAATGGAGATGTGGGCGTCTCATCATCGTCATCTCCATGTGTTCCATTCCCTACACACGGTATGTGCTTGGAGATACCCGAGTTTTCAGCCTCGATGATCGTAGAAAGGTCGGCTCCCAATGGCGGCCCGGATGATGGCAAAGGTAGAACTAGACTCGAATAAGAAAAGCAGGGCTTTTAGAAGGTCAAGAATACATACCGTAGAGCTCTTCGCTCGTTAGTGACGAGTGACTGGTATCAGAATCGGACCTGTTGCCGTCGCGACTGCGCTTACGGGCCATCATTTCTTCCTCAAAGTTCTCGCTGGGTCTCGCGATGGCAATGACCGGTGTTTGCTCCGCATCTTGTGGATGTGAGTGAGTCGCAGAATTCTTTCCTATCCGTCGCAGAGATCCAAAATTGACGATGGATGGTCTTGAGGTATGAGCGGGGACGGTGGGTGGGTTTGTCCTGGCTGGTGCAAAAGGGAGCAAGTTACGAATCGAGCGAAAAGATGGGATGGAAGATTGAACGGAGGTCTGTGGCAGGGCCAAAGGGACGGAGGTGGGGGCGGGTGTGTGCTGGTTGGTGCTCTCCGACTTGCGACGAAGCTGTGACACAAGAGACGTCTGCGAAAGAGGAAAAGCCGACGAGATGGAACTGCGAGAAGGGCGGGGCGTGACGACCGGTATGAAAGACTGAGAGGCTGAACGTTGGACGGAAAGTTCAGCCATTTTAAAGCCAAGAAGGCTTCAGAGAATCAGAGGAGCGAAAAGAGACTGCTGCAGCGAACGGTGAACATGCAGGGGAGAAGGCCAGCTTCGAGACGGTATCAGACTTTCTCGTCGTCCACACTTTGGAAACTCGCCGACAAACTTTCATTGTCACCTGCCTTTTTCGTAACCGATCAATTACGCGACACGGCCACAGAGACCCACACGATTTCAATCAATTGAACTGCGTGCTTGCATGTTATTGGGTTTATCCTTCTCTCAACCGTTGCCTTCAATTACACGTCAAAATCGACCCGTAGTACCCCCAAAGTCTGACAGAAAACAGGGGCACTGACTTCGCTGTCACATGCGGACTGCAGCCTAGGTACATGTCAGTTTAACATACACGATGCACGCCATCATACATGCTAGTAAGTTACAAGTACAAGTACTTAGTCGTGTCTACTTGGACCTTGTTACGTTATCACTTTTCCATATTTGAGCACGGAACGCTATCACCGTAGCGGTACCCACGTTCACTTGCAATTCGACCTTGAACCTGTGGTAGGTAGGAAAATTCTATCCAAAATGCATTGCAACTTTCTAAAGTCTTAGGTTGGCTGTAGCATGGCTTCTTTCTTTCGGTTTTACAAGTCTGTCAAGGATTTCACCGTCGGCTGTTCGTTTTCTCATCCTGTTATAGTGCAGCCTTGATTCAACGACCTATGATGGCGCAGTCGGCGACTGCAGCTATTCTATTTGGTGCAGGCGACGTGATCGCACAGCAAGCCATCGAACGTCAAGGAAAGAACCACGATGTGCGTTCTCGTCCACACAACTCGATTGATCCTGACACCGCTGCATCAATTACCTTAGGTCATGCGAACTGCTAGACTGACATTCTATGGAGGTAGCCTCCCCCGTCTCTAATGGGGGTTTTCGGTGTTGAATTTCTCGACAGGCGCCCTCTTTGGCCCTGCGCTGACAAAATGGTTCCAGCTGCTCAACCGCATCAAGTTCGCAAGTCCGACGAGGGGCGTGATATATCGCGTGGGTTTTCCCTGCAGTCATATTTTCATGGTTAACGCATACGGGATCAGGTATTTCTCGATCAAGCTCTACTGACTCCAGGTACGCTTCGTCCTAAGCACATTATTGGAATCATTCACTCTCATCAGTTGCCGTCGGATTTTTCTTTGGTACCATGAGCATCTTGGAAGGAAAAGGTATATCCGGTGCGACGGAACGTATTAGTGAGGTAAGTTCCGAGCCAGTATACATTTCCTCACTTCATTGTTGTATCCTTCCTAGAACTACCAGCCTACATTGCTGCGTAACTGGTGAGAAGCGTTCACTGTTCAACTTCCTGTCTCATTCTAGGTTTTCAGGGGCGTCTTCATCCCAGCGCAGATCATCAACTTCTCTGTCGTACCTCATCATCTCCGCTTTGGTTTCGTCAGCGTCGTGAGCTTGTTTTGGAGTATGTGACCCCAAAGCTTAGGGATGGACTTCTCATCATTTCCACAGATACCTATCTCAGTGCTGTGAATGCCCGAACACAAGAAGAAAAGGGCGGCCACAAAGAATAATCCCACATCGTAGACCCCAAGTCTCACAAGGTTGTATACTTGGTACAGCTCAAAGATACCCGCATTTTATGTAACTACCTTTTGACTCACTGATCAGTCACTTTCGCCGAAACAATGACTGTCGTGATTCTTTTGAGCTTCGGTGCTTTGGGCACTTACTTAAGCACCAAGTGGGTATACGATCTGGGGGTGGGCGAAGCCCACCACCAGCGCGTGACGCTTATATAAGCCAAAATCACCCTATTTGCCACACAATCGCGACTCATGCCACCTATCGTACCAAAACTAAGGAATATGTAGTCGAAGCAACGGCAATATGTCCCGGGATGAGTCTTTATTGTACCAAGCGAGAGTTTATGCTAACTATTAGTAAGATTCTAAGGACGATTAGTCCGAAAGATGATCACTGATTCACTTCGCCCATCATAGCCTTCATAGATCGGCTGAGATCTGCACATGATGCGCTTGCAGGACGTGTACTTGATCCTTTAATCGATGTGGTAACATGACAGGGACATGGAGTG
This sequence comes from Phylloporus arenicola, assembly GCA_038091335.1. Lineage (NCBI taxonomy): Eukaryota > Fungi > Basidiomycota > Agaricomycetes > Boletales > Boletaceae > Phylloporus > Phylloporus arenicola. The sequence goes on along the minus strand of JBBPOH010000007.1, from coordinate 6,086 downwards.
AGTGAGGTACACGGTTTTCTTGGTTGCCTCGAGCAAATTTTTGTGCAACTGTTATGTGTGCTTTTTGAGCTGTTGAGCGCTGCCGTTTCCGCAGGTATGGTATGTTTTTTCGTCCCATTGGAGTGCAAATATTAATACTAAAGTAAGATTAGAGAAGTCGAACGAAGGGATTGAGGTGTGTGCCGGTGTTGGGTTGGTCAGGTGTGTCTACATCGGACGCGCTTGTGGCTGACGCGCTGACGATCCATATGGTATAGGGGCTATCAACATTAAGTACATAGCCGGGGTCGAACAAGACCTTTCTGGACTTCGCTTCGCGCACAAGAAATACTCCATGCTATTGATTAATCATTTTGTATAGACTCGTTTTTTGTTTCCTCGAGTTCTTCCTCGAGTTCATGCTCTCAGATATGCTGTATTTCATTCATATGTGAATATATTAAGATTATGTTCTATACATACTGTTTAATATTCCATTTGCATCATTTTTTCTCACTACACCAATGGTCATCGTGTTGCAGGGGAGGCCCTGCAATGTTGTGTCATGAAATTTCGCTCACAGTAGTGATTTTGGCTTATGTAAGCCACACGCGCTGGTGGTGGGCTTCGCCCACCCCCATACGATCGTGGGTTTGCGCAACACGAGAACAATTAGCCTTCGCCTCAGCACCAAATTCCTCGTGCGCTGGGCATACTTATCTAGCCTTCGACAGACTTTAATGACGATGTAATATACAAAATATGTATCTTTCATCCTTTACTCACCAAGGAAGCGATCAGGCCAGCAATCAAACCATTGCGCAAGTGCTGGTCAATCACCTGAAAGCTGCAGTGCAGAAAAGGCTTGTGGACTCACGATGGTGCAAGGACATCGTGGCCGTATTGATGGTTTTGGAGAACTTTGCACTGCTTGCAATGGAGCAAATTTATCAATATGCGGACAAATCAACGGGAGAAATTAAAATACCGTAGTATAATTTGATAGGTAAGCCGTATTGTGCCGCATGTAAGTCGTTAGTTGAGTTAGTGGGATGTTAATTGCGCGAAATAAACCACACGGCTTGCGGACCATCGTGTCGAATGTTTTTCTTGCATCATCGCAACATACTAACTGGGAATTCTTGCTGCTTCGTTTGGATAGCAAACTCTGTAAAAACATGGACGTACACCGTTCTCTCTAGCTAAACAGCATCACTAAGTCAATTGAAACACGCACATTTTAGTCTGCGACTCTTTGTCGTCAGCAGAATCCTTCATACACCCATTGGGCATTGCCGCCAGAATCCGCCACTGCGGCCTGACTCAAGTGGTACTTGAAACATGATCCTGCTGTGGGGAGTCACATTAGGTGTGACACGCAGCAGTATACCTATATAGAACTGTCTTCACTTTCGAGTTCGATGGCGGATCTGTTCGAGAGGTACTAACGTTGTTGTATCAGTATGTATGCGCCACACATCGACCGCGTACGACCGATTTACCAGTTCAACGGTCTCCCAAAACCAAACTCTCAATGAGATGATCGTTCGCATCTCATGGCGTCCAGAGGTTAGCAGACAGTTTCGATACAAGGAATGGGAATGTTGCGGCACCGTGTTCATGACTCAGTGCCAGGTGCGCTGGATGAGTAATGTCGTATTCGTAAGCGGCAATTGCTATCGTATATCCTTTAGTCGTCGCCAACATTGCACGCGCCAATTCACCCACGGGGGCCGGGGTTTGTGTTTCCAAACTTCACGAAGCAAGTCCAAAGTGCCTGATGACACACGATCCGCAGGCTCAGCGCTCAATATCCCCAACCAATTGTTCGTCACCAACGGCCATGAACCGCCCACCACCTTTCGTTCCGGAGGCGTATAACCCTAGTGATGCTCTAGAAGACATCCCTGGCATTCATTGGGCACTTCAGGAATTCCTTCACTCTCGCATGCTCGAGTCGGAAGAGTATTGCCATGGTGTAGACCCAAATAAGTGTGTCCTCATAACCGTTGTTGATCCTGAAAGTTCACAACGTTCACAGGGAGAGATTGTATTTTGCCACTGGTTATGGACTCATTCAGTGTGTCAAGGGCCTGATGTCCTTCGAGGACAAGGTATGGGTCATAACCACTCGCTAGTCTGTTATGATATATATAGACAACAGGACCTCCTCTCCGCCATAAATCACACAAGGCATGGCAACGCTATCGCCTCCGCCCATCGTAAGCCTGGTCCATCGTTGGCAGGTCGCCTCGCTGGCTATATCGTTCCTGGGATGAGCAATTCAGGTATCGAGTGGATTGCACAGATGACACCAGTTGAGAGGCATGCAGAACTTGTATATGCAGAAAGTTTATATGAAAAGGTACCCGCATACTACCAATTTCCGCTCTACGCTGACACTGATGCGCCTCCAGAGCTTACTTGGCATCGTGTATTCTGGGGATTGGCTTGCATTCATCAAGGAAGCGTAAGTACTTCTACAGTGAAAAGGACTCGTACGTCGATACCCTTGCTGCAGATTGAATATGCGCACTACAATATCAGTATATCGGCAACTTGGACGATACCTCGAAGCAGCTGACGCTGCCTATGCCGCTGCCCATGCGAGTGATGACGCATCCGATGCGCCGCTTGAGGATCCATTCATTGACATACATTTCCGTTCGGGCGTGTATTTGGGAGTTGGCTTGTCTCACCTCATTCTGTCCATGATGCCCGGACGGCTGTTGACCATCGTCGAGTTATTCGGCTATCGAGGCGACCGCAAGGAAGGCCTCAGAATGCTATATCGAGCGGGTGGGTGGGACGCGAAAGGCGAGAGGGGTATCATTTCTCAAGGCCAGTCACATGTCGTATTAGGAATATCATCATCTGATAGCTGATAATGACGTAGAGTCCGAGGGTGTTCGTCGTGCAATCTGTGACATGACTTTACTTATTTTCCATCTTGTGTTATCTTCGTACACCTTTGAAGGCGTCGAGGTGAACATGGCTCGCAGAATCGTAGAATGGAATTTGGAGAGATATCCCAATGGTACTTTCATTGTGTCTGCAACTGTCTTCACAACCGCTAACCTCGCCCTAGGCGTGTTTTTCCTTTTCGGTGCTGGTCGCCTAGCGCTTGCCCGTTCACAACCTCAACGGGCTCTCGAATACTATGCCCGCGCAGCAGATGCTCAAACTCAATATCGTAATCTGCATCATATCAGCTGGTGGGAGAGCGCCATTGCCAATTTAGCACTATGGAATGTCGATTCCAGCCGAGATTGGTGGAGTCGCCTGCGTAAGGAGGCTACGGCAAGTTTCATTGCTATTTGCCAAATAATGGACTCAACGGACCGCGTGAATAGTGGTCTAAAGCAACCTACGCCTATGGAGAAGCTGCTTGCCTCGCGACCGTTGGTGATAGTGTTGGAGCCGCCACGCTGATGGAGAAAGTGTCTGGGCTTCGGCAGCGGATAGCTGGCAAGAGTATACCCCTTGAGGTAATAGACTGCTCTTTTCAGTCCGTTCCCTGACCCTTTCATCTCATTCGCTTTCCACTACTTTCATTCACAGAAATTCGCCGCTCGCAAGGCGCGCAAGTACTTGGCTCAAAACAACCGCCTTATCCTGCCAGCGCTCGAGCTCGCCTACGTTTTCTCTGCCATCGCTCATGCTCCTCGCCAGGTCGTAGTCGAGCGCATGCTTCCTCATATTTACAATGCACTCAGCGAACTAGGTGTGCTCGAAACTAGCCATCTTAATGGCATCGGTGGTGTCAATGGCAACGCCAATCCCCGTTCGGAAAAAAATAAGGCTGCTCAAAAGAATCATAGTAAAACAATAACCAAAACGGAAAGGAATGAGGGATACTGGGATGACTTGTGTTTGGCACGCTTCTTGGAGGGTGTCTGCTGGCGTTTCGTGGCCTATCCAGTATGTTCATTCCGTTTCACTAGATTCACTCGCATCTGTGTCTTGTTCCGCGAAACTGATATGGTCCATCTCACAGGACCCTGATGCCCAACTAGATGCGGGGGACAAGATCTCTGTTTCCACTGAAGAAGCTCGACGCAGGGCGGCGTCTGCGTTTAAGGAGGTGTTTGAAGATGGACCCAAGATAGAGCTTGACCATTACATCGTTTACTATGCTCGTACGTTGCGCTTTTGCTTTTTCGCCATTTTCATCATCAGATGGATTGACTACATGAACAGATTTTGAGTATGGACGCCTCCTCGCACGCTCCGGTGACAAGGATGGTGCCAAAGCGCAGTTCGACATGGTGTTGAGTGGGAAACCGCTCGAAGTCAATGCTGGAGGACGCAAAGGGAAATATAGTCTCGAGGTGCGTCCTCTGTTCATTGCAGATTGCGTGCTCCTGAATGGTGCACCATAGAATGCCCTGCATGTTCGGGCGCATGCTGCTGCAGATGCTCTGGAGCAGAATCGGCCACTTTGAAACCACATCAACGATCGAAGGCAGCATATTTATATTCATATTGCCTTCCTGATCTCTTTACCCCGCACGGTTATTTTTATGTTGAAGTGCTTTGCCTAATTTACATAGCTAGATACACCACTCACAAAGTTTGTTACATACCCGGCTTCTAGATCTTGCTCTTGAGTCTTGGCACCATCTGTTGTGGTACCCTCCATAAACTCGGGATCTTCTGAACTTGTTGAAGTCTTTTCGTCGAGGTGGCGGGCGATAGGAACGGTACGCATTCAATGTCAACATGTAAGTAATCTGAGCAAGGTGAATGGAATAAATAAACATGTACCGCTTACCTGGAACCCAGGGTGCGGCATAAGCTTGATTGGTGGAGAGCGGCGGTGAGGGCGGACTGAGGACATGCAAAAGCGTTTCGCGGTAGGCCAAGAAACATCCACCGATGTGAATGGGAGGGCCAATGGGAGAGATACTACAATGGATGGGTGGGCTGGTATGAGATCTACCAAGCGATGGGTAGGCTGATGGAAGAGACACAGAGATGGATAGGTAGGCCGAGTGCAGAGACGCCAAGATAGCTGGGTGGGCCGTTATGACAGCGACTGATGTGAATGGCTAGGCCAATTGGAGCAATAAAACAATGGATGGGTGGGCCGATAAGCTATGAACTGAGAAATGGGTAGGCCAAGATTCCATGGACCAATGTAAATAGGTCAGCCGATAGGAGAGATACCAACATGAATGAGTAGGCCGAGAGGCCATGTACCAATGTAAAGGGGTTGGCCGATGGATGATATACAGAGGTAGGCCAAGTGGAGACAAACCAAGATAGATGGGTAGGCCAATGTGACATCAGCCGAGAGATAAGTAAGCCAAGATAACATGTGCCAATGTGAATAGGTGGGCCGATGGGAGAGATACAGAGATGGATAGGTAGGCCGAGTGGAGAGATACCGAGATGGATAGCTAGGCCAATTGGAGAGACACCGATTGGAGAGACGCTGAAATATGGGTGAGCCAATGTGGCGCCTACTATCCATTTGAGTTGAGATTAGGGGATCCGAAGCGCCGAGCGAAGCGAGGTGCTGAGGATAAATGAGTACTACTGAACGAAGAGACTACTACCCAATAGGTTAATAGGCTTAGGGATATTGGTCCCCAGAGGCCACCTATTTTCGACATGACAGTCTCATCAGACCTTTATTGGGTATCGAATAGGGAAAGAGTGCGCACCCTTCTTATAGGAATGGGCATTGCGCACAGACCATGCTGTGGTGGTATTAATAAACTTGAAACAGTGGGAAAACACAGACCGTTGCATCACGTTGCCACGACTGTGAGAGTGCGCCCATCTAACCGAGTGATCGGATCAAATCGAACCGAGAGCCGTAACTCCGCGCCTTCTGGAAGCGGTGAATTGTTATCACCAATGCTTCTTTTTCCCATGTCTGTCAAAATCCCGGACCGAAGCCCCGTTGTCGCACGCCACCTGTCATTAGTCATCGATCATGTGACCTACAGTCGGTCTACCCATATGATTCCTTGACTACAGGTATGGAGTAAGGGACGGGGACAGGGACGGGGACGGGGACGTGGTTGGAATGAGAAGAGCAGTGATCTTGGCTTCTAATACAGTGAACTACTAATATAAATATCAAACCTGAAATATAG